>JAVSCE010016441.1:600000-778173 GCA_032199065.1 Smutsia gigantea | reverse complement strand
TGCCCCAGCACCCCACAGGATCTTTATCCAGTCCTAGTGGGTTTGGGCTGAGAGCTCTACCTTGTAATGTTACGAAATCAGGCATATGATACTACATCATTAGTGTTGTGCGCCAAAACCATAATTGTGTTTATTAACATTCATAGGTTTACCTTCAGTATATCAAATCAAAGAGAACAAAGTCCATGATTAATTCTGTCACGTATTTGGCTTAGAATTTCAGTATTTTCAGAGCACAAAATACAGGTGACTGCCAAGTTGTGGCATGGAGAAGGGCACATGGCTGTGTGTCAGCTGGTGGTTATAAGATCATTTAGTAAAACAGAAAGACCTTTCCTTAAATGCCAGTGCTATTGTGCTGTGTGTGGGAGCCACATCTTAGCCAGCCAGTCAGCTAAATTAAAAACCCAGACTACATCTAATTTGCCCTATTTCAAGAGTGAACTTGTTTTGAGCAAGTCTGATTTTATTTTGAATTTTTCTATGCCTGCAAACCTTTTAGTGTAATTAGAAAGGAAACTTCTACCATGAGAGACATGAGGAGAGGTTGCATTTGGCTGGCATCTGCTGTTTTACACAAAGCTAGCTCAGGGTCTGTTGCAAAATATGGTCTGTCTGAGTTGCTGGGTGATTCTACTCTTGGAGCCAAGAGAGGGTAGGGCATGGATTTGCTCTTGCCAACTGAGCCCTCTCAAAACAACAAAAAAAAAGGTTTTGTTTAGCTGAACTCTTCAAAAAAAGAATCATGTCAACATTAACTCTAACTCTTAAAAACAAAAACCAAACCAGGAAAATTTTATGGATATGAATGTTTTCTCACAGCATTTGTGTCAGAAGTTGGGAAAGTTGCACAAAGACTAGGAGGCTAAGGAAAGTTTCAGGAAAGATGAAAGGTGGGTTTAGTTGATAATGATAGCTACTGGACTCACAGTTCCATTATGTGATTACAACTACTGGGCTGCTTGCCAAACCTTCAGAGCCAGCAGTCAGGCCAAGAGGTCACTGGTGGAAGGTCATAAGATCAGAAATGGAAAGCTAAATGTACTTGTTAAGAACTTGGGCTCTAGCGTCAGACAAATTTGGTTTATGGCCTAAATATAACACTTACTAATTCTGTAACAATGAGAAAGTTTGCTTCAGTTTCCTTAATTAAAATAATTGTAGTGATCTCATTTATTAGCTGAATTTTTATTGTAAGGTGGAACTATTTATTAAATTATATTAGTGTAAACTTTTGGATTCCTATGTTATTCTAGTAGTTATGATCCATTATTATAAATGTTTATTTTAAAGCTCAAATTGTCCCAGATTTGGCCAGTGAGAGCTCCTTCAAGCTAACTTCGTGTTCTTTTGACATGTGTTCTTTTGGTCCTATCATTTTTTTTAAAGCACTTCCTTACTTTCTGACACAAAAAGTTTTTTCAGTCCATCTTGTTTATCCCCACCTAAATCCTGGAATCACCCATTTTTCCAAGGAGTTCCTCCATTGGAGAATGGTAAAAGGCTGATAAGCAGGCTAATTCCTAATAGGTTGTCATTAAGTCTCCTTAGTGGACAGTGCTAGGAAATGATACATATTATATAGAGAGTTTATACTAAACTCTTCATTTCCAATCCAAAACTGCACAGTTTACTAGGTTTTCCCTTTTCCATATTTATATTTCTGAACTCTGACAGGGAGGACCCTGACTCCTAGTATCCTCAACATAATTTATGGGTAAGTCCCTGTATGTAGCAAACTTCTGTTCTACTGAGGGCCTCCTTGCTTGAATGTCTTCCTCATGTGGGCCCTGGCTGCCATCACATTGCTCCCAACTCTCCCAGGCCTGCCTAAGAGGCTTTCGATTAAGAAAAAAGGAAGGAAAAAGGAGGAAGGAAGGAAATAAGAGTACGAGGAAAGAAAGGAAATATTTTTAAATAGGATTCAGTATGCTCTTACAAATGTCTAAGCTAGGAGGAAGGATGGATAGTAGTGACAGTTCTTATTAATACTGAGTGGCCAAGACTTTACCTTTCAATCAAGAAAAGAAAAAAATAAAGACTTTAAAAGAGAGAGAGAGAAAAAGAAAGAGAGTAAGAAGCTGCCCAGTGCCAACTCTTTAGCATCAGTCTAACTAGAAGTCTACGTGTTAGAAATAACTGAAGGAAAACCACACAGAACCTTTGAATTGCAGAGCCAGTAGAGAATGGTTGAGTCAGTCTTCGGAAAATAACACATTTACACTAAGAGACCCAGACTCTTTCAAAGCACTCTCATTATTCAGTCTATTCCTTTTAACTCTCCTTCATTAGAGATACATAGTTGGAAATCATGTTCCTCTCTCCCAAAACTTCAAATTATCCTTGGTATTCTTATATTCTGATTTCAATTAATAATTGAATTCTTGAGCTTCTGGTGTGTTCTGAAATATAAAATGTTCTATGCATCATTGTTGTATGATAATAAGAAACACAAAGGGGTCTTGTGAATCCAAGATTTTACAAATAATTATGTGCTAGCCACTTATATGCCACTACAATGTTAAAATGTCATGTGATACATTCACTTAAAAACTCTTAAGACCCACTATATTGTTTTAAAATATCAGATAAAATTATGAAGCTAATACAAGTTCTCACTCCATTTTAATTTAACAATATACTGCATCAAAATTGACTACTTACAAAAGTGACTATTGAGTGAAAGAAACATATATACAACTTTGGAAAAATAACATCAAAACAGACTTATTTTCTAGAGGAAGAATCACAATATGTAGGGGAAAGTCCATATTTTTATGCTAGACACATGTGAGCTCTAACACTGGCTCTCCTTTTTAGAAGCTATGTGATCTTAGCCAAAGCACTTCACCTGTCTGAGCCTCTGTTTCTTCATCCCAAAATTAATATGACAAAATCCCTCACAGGGCACTGAACTGAGGTTTAAATAAAATCATTTGTGAGCATACCTTGGATATACAGTGGGTTTGGTTCCACAAAACCACAACAAAGTCATTATCACAATAAAATAAGTCAAAGAAATTTTTGGGTTTCCTACGACATATAAAAGTCATGTTTACACTCTAGTCTGTTAATTGTGCAATAGCTTAAGTCCAAAAACTTGTACAAAAAAACCCCATACATATCTTAATTAAAATATTTTATTGCTAAAAATGCTAACCATCTTCTCAGCTTTCAATGAGTTACACAGTTTTTGGTGGGGGATCCTGCCCCGGTGTTGATTGCTCCCGGCTCCTCAGGGTTATGGTTGCTGAAGGCTGGGGTGGCTGTAGCAATTACTTAAAATAAGACAACAGTAAGGTTGTCTCTTCTTTCATGAACAATTTCTCTATATAGAAAATCTCTATAATGTTGTTTGGTAACATTTTACCCACAGTAGTACTTCTTTTAAAATTTTATTCAGTCCTCTCAAAGCATCCCACTGCTTTATCAACTAAGTTTACATAATATTCTAAATATTTTTTTGTCATTTCAAGTCTTCACAGCATCTTCCCCAGGAATAGTTTCTATCACAGGAAAATATTCTTTTTGCTCATCCATAAGAATCAGTTGTTCATCTGATCATTTTATTGTGAGATTGCAACAATTCAGTCACATCTTCAGGCTCCACTTCTAATTCTAGTTCTCTTGCTATTTCCACCACATCTGCAGTTACGTCTTCCACTGAAGTCCTGAAGCCCCAAAGACACCCATTAGGGTTGGAATCAACTTCTTCCAAATTCCTTTTACTGTTGATATTTGAAATCCTCGTTGCAACAGAAGCTATGCTGAAATATTTGAAGAATGAAATCTATGTTATGTTAGCAGGCATGAAAACCACATTAATCTTGTACATGTTCGTCAGAGCTCTTGGGTGATCAGGTGTGTGGCCAATGAGCAAAAATATCTTGAAGGGATATATATTTTTTCTGAGCAGTTGGTCCCAACATTGGGCTCAAAATATTGAGCTTTGGCTTAATGGAGTGTTGTGGCTAGTGTAGCCTACTATCCAGACCACTAAAACTTTCTCCATGCCAGCAAAAAGCTGTTTCACCTTCTTCTCATTTGTGTGTGTTCACTGGAGTAGCACTTGTAATTTCCTTCAAGAATTTTTCCTTTCTACTCATAACTTCACTGTTTGGCATAAGAAGCCTAGCTTTTGGCCCATCTCTGCTTTCAACATGCCTTCCTTACCAAGCTTAATCATTTCTTGCTTTCGATTTAAAGTGAAAGACATGAGACTCTTCCTTTCACTTGAATATTTGGAGGCCATTGTAGGGTTTTTAGTTGGTCTAATTTCAATATTGCTGTGTCTCAGGGAATAGAGAGGCCTGAGGAAAGGGAGAGGGATGTGGAAATTTCTTGTTGGTGGAGTAGTCAAAACGCATGAAACATATATCAGTGACGTTCACTATCTTATATGGGCATGATTGCTGACACCCCAAAACAACTGTAAGAGTGACATCAAAGATCACTGAGCACAGATCACCACAGCAAATAAAATAATGATGAATTTTGAAAAATTGTGAGAATTACAAAATGTGACACAGAGACATTGAGGGAGCAAAACACTCAGAAATCTGGCACTGATAGAATTGCTTGGTACAGGGTTGCCATAAACCTTCAATTTGTGAAAAGTTCAATATCTGTGAAGCATAATAAAATGAAGCTCAATAAAATGAGGTATGCCTTTATATAAGTACTTTTCAGCACAAGTCTTGACATACATATCAAACCCTAAGAAGAAATAGTTATTATTACAATTAATCAAAATATTCGTGCATAAATTTTCATTCTTGGGCCTTCAATGCTGAGAAAGGCAGACTAGAAAATTTATGCCAGCCCTCATGTAAAAAGATAACTAAAAATGCTCTGTGAAATATTTTTCAAGTCTAAAAGAGGAAAGAAAATAACATTGTCATAAAAACATCAAAAGTTTACAAAGATACCAAGAAATTAGCAGGCTGAGATCATGGAAAGGATGGGAATCTAGAGAGATGAGTCTGGAAGTTATCGATTTTTCCAGTACTGAAGACAGCACTAAGAAGCTGAGCTATATTCTTAACATAGTTAGCCTATTAAAACAGAAGTCACATTAATGGCCCTGTCATGACTGGGAACCAGCTACGTTTTCCTCCACTTTGGCTGATCAGTAAATAAGATGAACTGTAAATAAATCAACACTTCTACAGACTACAGCCCTGCTTTTAGTTATCTAGTTGGTCAAATCCTGAATTTGGATTAAAGTGATTCTCGATTCCTGAGGGCTCTCAAGCACCTAGAAAAATTGTAGAAAATCATTATCAGAAGATATTAACATCTTACTAGTCCTCAGATTATTTCTAGATACAGTTTTGTGACAATGTCCAGCACAAATTCAAAGATTAGCAGATATATGAGAAGACATATATATATTTAATGACACTGCAGATTTGAAAATGGAATTGAAATTTTAAAGCTAAAAATATATTCAGATTAGGAACTATTTAATAAACAATAGAATCAAATCACCCAAAAGAAAACATCAAGAAGGAAATTCAGAGACACAGATAAATGGAAAATACAGAATGGTAGGTAGAAGTATAGAAGATACAGTGAAAAAATCAAATATTCTTGTGATTGGAGTCCCGTAAGACAAAAGAGAATGAAACGGAAGACTATTTAAAAATTTAAATTGAGAATTTTCCAAAACTGATAAAAAAAATCAATCTACAGGTTCAAGAATCACAGTGAATCACAAGCAGGACAAATAAAAAATATTGCAAAATACCAAAGGGGGAAGGAAATATGAAATGCAACCAGGGGGAGAAAAATATATCTACAAAGGTTCACCATCATATTGATGAGTGACAATTTAACAACAGCAAAGGAAGTCAGATGACAACAGCAGAACAGCATCTTCAATGTACTAAGGCAAAAACTAAACACACCTGTAATATTCTTAAAAAATGAAGATCAAATCACACACAAACACACACACATACACACACAAATAATTGAATGTGTTAACTACTGCTGACCTACAATAAAGGAAATTCCAGAAGATGTTCTTCAAATATAAGGAAACTGTGCTAGAGCAAAGATCATAAATATGGGAATAATTGAAGAGAAAATAAAATGGTAAATGTATTTGCAGACCTAAGTAAATTTTGATTTTACCAAACAGAATCTTTTGAAGTACACAGACATAAATACAGATACATAGCTAGCTACTGAGAGGGAGAGACAGCTAATTAAAATGTGCAATCAAATTAGCAGAAGTGTCAGATTAAATTATTCTAAGTTCCTTGCCTGGTCTGGGAAAAAGTTAAAATCATTAATTAATATTAGACTAGAATAAGTATAATGTAATAATGCATAATGAAATTTCTGGGATAACTACTAAAAGAATAGTAAAACAGTATGTAACTCAAAAACAAATAGGGGAAAAGAAAAAAATGAATCCAAAAGTAGTGCTAAAGGAGACAAAAGGAATATTGACAGTGGGAAAAATATAAAATACAACATAAGATACATATACACACACACATATACATGCATTTATATATATACTATGTATACAAATATAACTACATTAAATATGGAGGGATTATATGCTCTAGTTAAGAGAAATCATTTCTAAAACATAAGGAAAACACATTATATATATATATATATATATATATATGCCTAAACATAAATATATAAAAAGATAGGTAAAAGAATACTTGCATAGATATATTAAAAATGGGCAAGGTACATTTTAAAGTAATAGCATTATTTCAATGCATCAGGAATATAAGCAATCCTAAATATCTACATACCTAATAACAGTTGAAACTTATATAAGGCATAACCAAGAGAACAGGAAGGAGATAAAGACACACCTATAATCACAATAGAAACACTTGTTTCAGGAATTGACAGTCTGTGACAAAGTATCAATGAGACTATAGTAGATATAAACAACACAATGACCACATTAGACTAAATGAGATGTAGGACAGTGCTATTTGAACAGTGGTCAATGTATCAGATTGGTGCAGGTCCACAAACTGTATTTTCCACAACAATATAAGTACAGAAATTGAGAGAAAGAGTTTAGAAAACTTTAAGTATTTAATGAGAGAAATTTTGTTTTCTAATCTAATAATAAAAATTCTGAGCTCATATTTTATGTTATTTTTTCTACTTCATTTTTCTAATAATTCATTTTTATTGTATTTCACACAATCATTGGTTCCTAATAGATTTGAAATTTAAAAGTATGATCCTTCAATGCAAATAATCTAGTCCTACACTACAGACAGTTTGAAAAGCATTGCTATATTTTAAAATTCTCCTTTTAACAACTGAGGAATAAATCATTCTTTTTAAGAACACATGAAACATTTACTAAAACAGACCATAAATTGGAACATAAAGCAAAAATCAATACACTTCAGGGGACTGACACTATATATGATATGAAGCAAGAAATCAACGTTAAAAAGGACAACTTGCAATTCTCATTTATTTGGAAATTAAGACATGCAATTCTAAACCATGGATCTGAAAACAAGTCACATTGAAACATTTTTAAATATTTTTTCATTTAAATGATATAAATAATAATACATATTATAACTTTCAAAGTAAACAATAATTGAAGGTAATTTTGCATCCTTCCATGCACCTACTTAGAACAAATAAAGGCTAAAATTAATGATCTAAATCTCCATTTCCATAAGTCATGAAATTAAACCAAAAGAGTACAGAAGGAAGGAAATAATAAATACAAAAGAAAAAAGTAGAAAACATACAGTAGAGAAATCAACAAAGCCATGTTTTCTCATTTGGAGACATTTATGAAAGTTAACAAATATCAAGACTAATTAAAAGAAAAGAAAAAGAAAGAGGAGAAGGATCAATACGGCAAAGTAAGAAGACCCTGAGCTCACCTCTTCACACAACCATACCAAAATCTACAACTGAACATAGAATAACTATCTCTGAAAACAAATGGAAGACTAGCAGAACAGATCATACCCAACTAAGGATATAAAGAAAAAGTCATACTGAATGGGTAAGAGGGGTGGAGACATGGTCTAGTCAGGACCCACACACCTAGCATGGCCACCCAGCAGTGGGAGGCATATTACAACCATAGAGGCCTTTTCTGAGGAATGAGGAGTCTGAGCCCCACATTGGGCTCTACAGCCCAGTGGATCTGAATGGGGAAGATGCGCCTCCATAACATTTGGCTTTGTAAACTAATGGGGCTTTATGTCCAGGCAAGCTATAGGGCTGTTGGAAACTGAGGCTCTGCTCTTAAAGTGCATGCACACAATCTCACTCACTCCAAGTCCCAGCAGAGAGGCAGCAGTTTGAAAATTGCCAGGGTTACACACAAATGACCTGTGTTTACTAATTTTAGGGCCTATGCCACATGTCCAGGATTCTTTTAGAATATTTTCTGGGCACAAAAACACTGGTGGGAACCATTATTTTTTTTGTCACTTCCCTTTTACCTTGCTGGACCAATATTGTCAAGCACCATTTTTGACACTCTCCTTCTACTATGCTGACACTGCTCACCCCACCCTAGAATTCCTCCGGGGACTAACCCCACACAGCCCACACAGCTCACACAGCCCAGAGCCCCTGTCAAGTGGCTTGTGGCCAGAGCACTTCCAGTAGGCTCACTTGGACAGTGTGAAGCTAGATCCCAAGTGGCTTGCCATTCTGTGACACATGGTGGGTGCCTTCAGTGGATGACAGATCCCCTCCCAAGTGCCTTGACACCCCACCACTCCCAAAAGATGCCCTCAGCCAAAACTGGAGCCATTCCCAAGCATCCCTGCCTTGCCCATAGTGCCAGGCCTGCATACTAGAATATCCACATTATTAGCCAGACCTTGCAGCAAGCCATGATGGAGGCCTGCCCCATATACCAGCATCTCCAAAGTTGTATTCAGACCTTACAGCCAGTAATGCTGGGTTTCAATCCTGCACATCAGCACACTCACAACAGTTGCAGCTGGACATGTCAGCCAGATGGCCCGGGGGCTGGCATCACTCACCACATGCCACAGTACATGCAGCTGGACCTTGTAGACACCCACTCCTAGAGAGAGCCCCACACACCAGTGAGTCCACACCAGTTCCAACCCAGCCACGTCAGGATGGTGCACACAGCTCACACAGGGATCACTCCTGGGGCGCTTGCTCAGGTGGCCACGGGTTTTGCTGGACCTCATAGGTAACTTTCTGCCTAAAGTCACTCCTTGAAGACCAGGAGATGTAACTGATATGCCTAATACATAGAAACAGAGTGTTAGGTGAAATTCAGAGACAGAAGAATATGTTCCAAATAAAAGAATAAGACAGAATCTCAGGAAAAGAACTAAGTGAAATGGAAATCTACCTGATAAACAGCTCAAAGGAATGGTCATAAATATATTCAATGAACTAAGGAGAAGAATGGATGGACACAGTGAGAACTTCAACAAAAGAGAGAATAGGTAAAAAAAAATAGGAGCTGAAAAACACAATAACTGTAAAGAAAAATACACCGGAAGAATCAACAGCAGATGATATAATATAAAATAATAGATAGCAATCTGGAACACAGGGCAGTGGAAATCACCCAACTGGAACAGCAAAAAGAAAAAGGGATTTTTAAAAATTAGGATAGTTTAAGGGATCTCTGGGCCAACAGCAACCATACTAACATTTACATTATAGGAGTCCCACATGAAGATCAGAGAGAGAAAGGGACGGAAAGTTTACTTGACAAAATAATGGCTGAAAACCTCCCTAACCTGGACAAGGATGCACACCCAAGTCGTAGAAGCACAGAGAATTCCAAATAAGATAACCCAGAGTGACTTACACCGTGACAGATTATAATCAAAATGGCATCAGTTAAAGGCAAAGAGAACCTTAAAAACACCAAGAGAGAAAGAACTAGTTTATGTACAAGGGAAACTCCATAAGACTATCAGGTGATTTTTTCAGTAGAAACTTTATAGTCCAGAGAGCAGTGGTAAAATATATTCAAAGACTTAAAAGGAAAAAATTTATACCCAAGAATACTCTGCCTAACAAGGTTATCACTCAGAATTGAAGAAGAGATAAGTAGTTTCACAGAAAAACAAAGGCTAAAGTTGGTCATCAACACCAAACCAGCCTTACAAGAAATGTTAAGGGATTATTTTAAATGGGAAAAAAGGGCTATAACTAGAAATAACAAAATTATGAAAGAAAAACTCTCACTGGTAAAGGTAAACATATAGCAAAGGTACTGGATCAACCACGTATATAGTTAGTACCTGGGTTAAAAAAAATTAGTGACATCATCTAAACCTATAATAATAGTCAAGTGATGCACAGAATAATAAAATACAAAATATGACAACAAAAACATAAAATGCAGTGCAATTCAAGATGGCGGTGTGAGAGGTGAGATGGAGAGCTCCTCCCAAAACCACAAACAGAACAAAAATATAGTTAATAAATACAACTAACCTTCAGACAGCAACAGGAAACAAGGCTGAACCAGACTGCATACAGACCTCACGAATGAAAGCCTTAATCCGGCAGGACCCAGGCCCTTCCCCCACTTAAACTCACCAGCAGGAGGAAGAGAAACGGAGTGGGAGAGGGGCTGGAGGCTTGGGACTACTGAACACCTACCCGGGACATCTGCTTTGTGAGCAGAATCCTATATTGCGTGGTGCCCTGGGCCTTGGGGAGCTCGGACAGGCAGACTGCTTGTGAAACTGACATTCTGGCTGTTTGTGGAGGAGGGGATCCACACCCGGCTGCTCTGTGTCAGAGGAAAGGCAGGGAGTCTGAGAGGCTTCCTAGCAGTGAGAGGGCTGCTGAAGGGGCAGGGTGTGCATGGAGCTTGCTGCCCAGGAGAAGGGAGAGCTGGACAAGGTAGTCTGGGCGAGCTCTGCCCAGCTGGTTGGAACTTTGAGGAGCTTCAGGTGCTCCAACCCCCTGACTACCTACTCAGCTCCGAGGCCCTCCACTGTGACATACAGCCTGCCGAGCCTTCCTACTGACCTGCAGGCACCTGATCGCAAACCCGCAGTCACTGGGCACCTGTCAGGCCAGCCAGAGGGAGGCCCCTCCTACAACAGCCAGAGACGCAAAGCACAGAAGATTACCCATGTGTGCTTGGCCCACTGCCTCTGACACTAGAGACAGGCACCACAGACAAGAGGCAGGAAACAGATCCTTCCTCCCCCCAGGCACCAGATCCACTCCCGTATGTCCACCAACCACACTCTAGGGGCTGAGCAGCTCCAGAGACTGGAGTTTCTGCACACTAGTGGGCACCACACAGAAATATGAAACGTCAAAAGAACATGGTTCAGACTAAAATCTCACAAACCCTAGAGAGACGGTCAAATGAAACTGAACTCACGAATCTTCCAGAAAGAGAGCTCAAAATAAAAATTATAAACATGCTTACGGAGGTACAGAAAAACATTCAAGACCTCAGGAATGAATTTAAGATGAAGATTCAATCATTAAGAAATACCATATCTGAAATGAAACATACAATGGAGGGATTTAAAAGCAGATTAGATGTAGTAGAAGAGATGGTAAATGGAATAGAAATTAGAGAAGAGGAATACAAAGAAGCTGAGGCACAGAAAGAAAGAAGGATCTCTAAGAATGAAAGAATATTGAGAGAACTGTGTGATCAATCCAAACGGAACAATATTCGCATTATAGGGGTACCAGAAGAAGAAGAGAGAGAAAAAGGGATAGAAAGTGTCATTGGGGAGGTAATTGCTGAAAAATTCCCCAGTCTGGGGAAGGAGATAGTCTCTCAAGCCATGGAGGTGCACAGATCACCCAACACAAGGGACCCAAGGAAGACAACATCAAGAAATATAATAATTACAATGGCAAAGATCAAGGATAAAGACAGACTTTGAAAAGCAGCTAGAGAGAGAAAAAACATCACATACAAAGGAAAACCCATCAGGCTATCATCAGACTTGTCAACAGAAACCTTACAGGCCAGAAGAGAGTGGCATGATATATTTACTGCAATGAAGCAGAAAGGCCTTTAACCAAGAATACTCTACCCAGCAAGGTTATCACTTAAATTTGAAGGAGGTATTAAACAATTTTCAGATAAGCAAAAGCTGAGAGAATTTATCTCCCACAAACCACCTCTACAGGGCAATGATGAAAGTATTCCTAAGGCTAAACAGATGTCATCCAAGGGAAGACAAAGAGTACAGAATGTGATTCATAATATACAAAGAATGGAGGAGGAAGAAAAAGGAGGAAAAAAAAAAGAACCTTTAGGTTGTGTTTGTAATAGTATAGGAAGTAAGTTAAATTAGACTGTTAAATATTAAAGGAATTGCCCTTGAGCCTTTGGTAACCACAGATCTAAAGCCTGCAATGGCAATAAGTACATACCTATTGATAATCACCCTAAATGTAAATGGTCTGAATGCACCAATCAAAAGATATAGAGTTACTGATTGGATAAAAAAACAAGACCCATCTATATGCTGCCTAAAAGAGAATCACTTCAAACCCAAAGACATACACAGACTGAAAATAAAGGGATGGAAAAAGATATTTCATGCAACTAATAGTGAGAAAAAAGCAGGAGTTGCAGTACTTGTATCAGATAAAATAGCCTTCAAAACAAAGAAAGTCACAAGAGACAAAGAAGGACATTACATAATGATAAAGGGGTCAGTCCAACAAGAGGATATAACTATTATAAATATCTATGCACCCAACCCAGGATCACCTACATATGTGAAACAAATACTAACAGAATTAAAGGGGGAAATAGAATGCAATGCATTCATTTTAGGAGACTTCAACACACCCCACCCTCCAAAAGGACAGATCAACCACACAGAAAATAAGTAAAGACACAAAGGCACTGAACAACATATTAGAACCGATGGACCTAACAACATCTACAGAACACTCCATCCAAAAGCAACAGGATATATATTCTTCTCAAGTACACATGGAACTTTTTCAAGAATTGATCATATATTAGGCCACAAAAAGAACCTCAGTAAATTCAAAAAGATTGAAATTGTACCAACCAGCTTCTCAGATGACAAAGGTATGAAACTAGAAATAAATTACACAAAGAAAACGAAAAAGCCCACCAACACTTGGAGTCTTAATAACATGCTCCTAAATAATCAATGGATCAATGACCAAATAAAAACAGAGATCAAGCAATATATGGAGACAAGTGACAACAATAATTCAGCAACACAAAATCTGTGGGCTGCAGCGAAAGCTGTGCTAAGAGGGAAATATGTAGCAATACACGCCTACCTCAGGAAAGAAGAACAATCCCAAATGAACAGTCTAAATTCACAATTAATGAAACCAGAAAAGGAAGAACAAATAAGGCCCAAAGTCAGTAGAAGGGGGGACATAATAAAGATTGAAGCAGAAATAAATAAAATTGAGAAGAATAAAACAATAGAAAATATCAATGAACGCAGGGACTGGTTCTCTGAGAAAATAAACAAAACAGATGAATGCCTAGCCACACATGCTGAGAAAAAAGAGAGTCTACACACGTAAACAGAATCAGAAATGAGAAAGAAAAAACCACTATGGACACCACAGAAATACAAAGAATTATGACAGAATACTACGAAAAATTATATGCTAACAAACTGGATAACCTACAAGAAATGGACAACTTTCTAGAAAAATACAACCTCCCAAGGCTGACCCAGGAAGAAACAGAAAATCTGAACAGACCAATTACCAGCAAAGAAACTGAATTGGTAATCAAAAAACTACCTAAGAACAAAACACCTTGACCAGATGGTTTCACTGCTGAATTTTATCAAACATTTAGTGAAGACCTAATACCCATCCTCATTAAAGTTTTCCAAAAAGTAGAAGAGGAGGGAATACTCCCAAATTCATTCTACAAGGCCAACATCACTCTAATACCAAAACCAGGCAAAGACACCACAAAAAAAGAAAATTACAGACCAATATCCCTGATGAACATAGATGCAAAAATACTCAACAAAATATTAGCAAACCGAATTCAAAAATACATCAAAAAGATCATCCATCATGATCAAGTGGGATTCATCCCAGGGATGCAAGGATGGTACAATGTTCGAAAATCCATCAACATCACCCACTACATCAATAAAAAGGAAAAACCACATGATCATCTCCACAGAATTCTTCAATGAACTAGAGAAAATAGTTCTAAAATTCATATGGAACCACAAAAGACCCCAAATAGCCAAAGCAGTCATGAGAAGGAAGAATAAAGCCGGGAGGATTATGCTGCTTGACTTAAAGCTCTACTACAAAGCTACTGTTATCAAGACAATTTGATACTGGTACAAGAACAGACTCACAGACCAGTAGAACAGAATAGAGAGCCCAGATATAAACCCAAGCATATACGGTCAATTAATATATGATAAAGGAGGCATGGAGATACAACAGGGAAATGACAGCCTCTTCAACAGCTGGTGTTGGCAAAACTGGACAGCTACATGTAAGAAAATTTAACTGGATTACTGTCTAACACCATACACAAAAGTAAACTCAAAATGGATCAAAGACCTGAATGTAAGTCATGAATCCATAAAACTCTTAGAAAAAATATAGGAAAAAATCTCTTGGACATAAACATGAGCAACTTCTTCACGAACACATCTCCCTGGGCAAGGGAAACAAAAGCAAAAATGAACAAGTGGGACTATATCAAACTAAAAAGCTTCTGTACAGCAAAGGAAACCATCAATAGAACAAAAAGACATCCTGCAGTAATGGAGAATATATTCATAAATGACATATCCGATAAGGGGATCACATCCAAATTATATAAAGAGCTCACGCACCTCAACAAACAAAAAGCAAATAAGCCAAATAAAAAATGGGCAGAGGAGCTGAACACTTCTCCAAAGAAGAAATTCAGATGGCCAACAGGCACATGAAAAGATGCTCCACATCAGTAGTCATCAGAGAAATGCAAATTAAAACCACAATGAGATATCACCTCACACCAGTGAGGGATGGCTGCCATCCAAAAGACAAATAACAACAAATGTTGGTGAGGATGTGGCGAAAGGGGATCCCTCCTACACTGCTGGTGGGAATGTAAATTAGTACAACCATTGTGGAAAGCAGTATGGAGGTTCCTCAAAAAAACTCAAAATAGAAATACCATTTGACCCAGGAATTCCACTCTTAGGAATTTACCCTAAGAATGCAGCAGCCCCATTTGAGAAAGACATATGCACCCCTATGTTTATCACAGCACTATTTTCAATAGCCAAGAAATGGAAGCAACCTAAGTGTTCATCAGTAGATGAATGGATAAAGAAGATGTGGTATATATACACAATGGAATATTATTCACCCATAGGAAGAAAACAAATCCTACCATTTGCAACAACATGGATGGAGCTAGAGGGTATTATGCTCAACGAAATAAGCCAGGCAGAGGAAGACAAGTATCAAATGATTTCCCTCATATGTGGAGCATAAGAACAAAGAACAAACTAAAGGAACAAAACAGCAGCGGACTCACAGAACCCAAGAATGGACTAACAGTTACCAAAGGGAAAGGGACTGGGGAAGATGGGTGGGAAGGGAGGGATGAGGGGGAAAAAGGGCTATTACAATTAGCACACATAATGTAGCAGGTGTGGGGTTGGGGTGGGGGGATACGGGGAAGGCAGTATAACACAAAGAAGACAAGTAGTGATTCTTTAACACCCTTCTACACTGATGGATAATGGTTGCAATGGGGGTATGTGGTGGGGACTTGATAATAGGGGGAGTCTAGTAACCATAATGTTGCTCATGTAATTGTATATTAATAATAGCAAAATAAGAAAAAATTAAAAATAAAAAAAAAACAAAATATAATACAAGAGGGAGCAAAACTGTAGCATTTTTAGAACAGGTTTGAACTTATGTGACCACCAACTTAAAATAGAGTGCTATAACATATAAAATATTACATGTGAATTTCATGGTAACCACAAACCAAATAGCTATAACAGACACACAAAAAATAGAAGAGAGAGGAATACAAACAGAACACTAAGGGAAGTTACCAAATCATATGGGAAGGAAGCAGGAGATGGAGAAAGGGATAGGAAAGGACTACAAAACAACTAGAAAACGATCAACAAAATGCCAATAAGTGCATGTTAATCAACAATTACCTTAAGTGTAAATGGATTAAATATTCCAATCAAAAAACATAGAGTGGTTGAATGGATTTAAAAATAATAAGCAAAATAAAACAAGACCCATCTATATGCTGCATATAAGAGATTCACTTCAAATCTAAAGACACACACAGACTGAAAGTAAAGTGATGGAAAAATACATTCCATGCAAATGGAAATAAAAAGAAAGCTGGGATAGCAATATTTATATCACTTTATAACAAAGATTGCAAAAGAGACAAAGAAGGGCATTATGCAATGATTAAGAGATCAATCTAAGAAGATGATATAACACTTGTAAATATCTATGCTCTCATAAGGCCACCTAAATATACAAAGCAAATATTAACAGACATAAAGAGAAAGTGACAGTAATATAATAGTAGGGGACTTTAACTCCCTATTTATATCAATGCACAGACAATTCAGATAGAAAATTGATAAGGAAACAGTCTTAAATGACTTATTAGACCAGATAGAATTAGTAAATATATACAGAGCATTCCATCCCAAAACAGCAGAATACACATTCTTTTTAAGTGCCCATGGAATATTTTCCAGGATAGATCACATGTTAGGTCAGAAAACAAATCTCAATAAACTTAAAAAGACTGAAATAATAGCAAGCATCTTTTCCAACCACAACCAGAAATCACTTACAATAAGAAAACTTGGAAAAAAAACATAAACACATGGAGGCTAAACAACATGTTACTAAGCAACCAATAGATCAATAAAGAAAACACCTAGAGACAAATGAAAATGGAAACACAACAGCCCAAAATCTATGGAATGCAGCAAAAGGAGTTCTAAATGCAAGTTTACAGCTATAAGCCCACCTCAAGAAACAAGAAATAAACAATCTAACCCTACATCTAAAGGAAGTAAGAAGAAAAAAGACCATAGTAGGAGGAAGAAAATAATAAGGATCAGAGCAGAAATAAATGAAATAGAGACTTAAAAAAAAACAGCAGAAAAGATCAATGAAACGAAGAGTTAATTCTTTGAAAAATAAACAAAATTGACAATGCATTAGCCAGACTCATCAGAAAAAAATGAGGGCCCACATAAATAAAATAATAAATGAAAGAGAAGTTACACCATAGAAATACAAAGGATAAGAAAAATACTATAATTACATGACAATAAATGTGAGAACCTAGAAGAAATGGATAAATCCCTGAAAATATACAAACTTACAAGACTAAATCAAAAAGAAAGAAAAAATCTGAACAGACCAATTACTAGTAATGAAATTGAATAATTAATCAAAAGCCTTCCAAAAAACAAAGGTCCAGGAACAGATGGCTTTATAGTTGAATTCTATCAAAAATTTAAAGAGTTAATACCTATCCTCAAACCACTGCAAAAAATTGAAGAGGAAGGTGTATTCCCATCTCATTCTATGAGACCAGCATTATCCTTTTACCAACATGAGGCAAGGACAGCAGCACAAAAAAAATTATAGGCCACTATCCCTGATGAACATTGATGCAAAAATCATAAACAAAATATTAGTAAACTGAATTCAACAGTAATAGTCTATGATCAAAAGGTATTTATTGAAGGGATTCAAGGATGTTTCAATATCTGTACATCAGTTTTCTTAATGTGATATACTACATTAAGAAAACAAAAGATTAAATCATATGATATCAATAGAGGCATAAAAAGCATTTGATAAAATTTGTCATCCATTCATGATAAAAACTGTCAACAAAGCATGTATAGAGGGAACATTACTCAACATAATAAAAACCATATACAATGAATCCACAATAACATCATATTCAATGGTGCAAAGTGAAAAGTTTTTCCTAAAAAATCCGGAACAAGACAAGGATGCCCACTCTCACCACTTTTATTTAACACTGGAAACCCTAGCCAGAGCAACCAGGCAAGAGAGAAATAAAAGCATCCAAACTTGAAAAGATGTAAAACTCACTATTTGAAGATGACATATTATATGTAGAAAACTCTAAAGAATCCACAAGTTATGAAACAATACTACTCACGACTCCATCAAAAGAAATAAAGTGCATAGGATAAATTTAACTAAGGTAGTGAAATACATGTACTCTGAAAACTATGACATTGATAAAAGAAATTGAAGATGACACATATAAACAGAAAGCTATACCATGCTCATAGATTGAATTAATATTGTTAAAATATCCATACAACCCAAAGCAACTTACAGATTTAATTCAATCTGCATCTAAATATCAATGGCATTTTTCACAAAACTAGAATAAATAATTTAAAAATATGTATAGAACTACAAAAGGCCCTGAATAGCCCAATCAATCTTGAGAAAGAACAAAGTTGGAGGTAGCATGCCTCCTGATTTCAACTATACGACAAAGCTATAGTGGTCAAAACAGTATGGAATTGGCACAAAAATAGACATATAGATCAATGGAGCAAAATAGAGATTCCATGTTTATACAGTCAATTATCCTTCAACAAAAGAGGCAAGAACATACAATAGGGAAAAGATAAATGGTATTGAAAAAACTGGATGACTACATGCAAAGGAATGAAATTGGACCACTTTCTTAAATACAAAAATAAACTCAAAATGGATTAAAGAGTTCAATGTCAAGGTGAAATCATAAAGTTACTAGAATAAAACATAGTTATTAAGCTCTTTGACATGTGTCTGAGCAGTAATTTTTTGGATCTGTCTTCTCAGACAAAGGTAACAAAAGAAAAAGAAACAAATGGGACTACACCAAACTAAAATGTTTCTGCAAAGCAAAGGAAATTATCAACAAAATGAAAAGGCAACCTACTGAACAGAAGAAGATATTTGCAAATGATATAACTGACAAGGAGTTAACATCCAAAATATATAAAGAACTCACACAAGCCAATATCAAAAAAACAACAATCCAGTTAAAAAATAGGCAGATGACATGAATAGACAGTTCTTCAAAGAAAACATACAAATGGCCAACAGACACATTAAAAGATGTTTAGCATGACTAATTATCAGGGAAAGGCAAATAAAAACTACAATGAGATATTACCTCACACCAGTCAGGTGGGTAATATCCAAAAGACAACAAATAACACGTGTTAGCAAAAATGTGGGGAAAGGTAATCCTGATGCACTGTTGGTGGAAATGCAAAATGGTGCAGCTGCTATGGAAAACAATAGGGAAGGTCCTCAAAAAAATTAAAAAAGAACTACCACATGTTCTAGTAATTTTGCTTCTGGGTATTTATTCAAAGAAAAAAAACACATTAATTTGAAAAGATATATGTATCCCTATGTTGACTGCAGCATTATTTTCAATAGCCAAGATATGGAAACAACCTTAAGTATCTATTGCTACATAAATGGATAAATAAGAGGTGGTATGTATATATACAATGGTATATTACTTAGCTATAAAAAAGAATAAAATTTTCCCATTTGTAACAACATAGATGGACCAAGAAGGTATTATGCTAAGTGAAATAAGTCAGATGGATAATGACAAATACCATATGATTTCACTTATATGTTGAATCTTGAAAACAAAACAAATGAACAGACAAAACAAAATATAAATACACATGGATACAGAAAACAAACAGTGGCTGCCAGAGGAGCTGGGGGATGGGCAAAATAGGGGAAGGAGTAAAAGGTATAAGCTTCCCTTATAAAATAAGTAAGTCATGGGGTTACAAATTATAGAATAAAGAATATAGTTAATAATATGTAACAACTTTGTATGGTAACAGATAGAAGCTAGGTTTACTGTGGTGATAACTTCATAATATATATAAATGTTGAATCACTATGTTGCCTATGTTGTACACCTGAAACTAATACAATATTGTCTGTCAAAAACACCTCAACTAAAAGAATAAGAAAAGAAACAGAGAGAAGGTACAATCTCCCATTATCTAGAATGAAAAGGAAAACATTACAATAGATACTGCAAAAGTTAAAAATTATTAATAGATCTGATAAACTTTATGCAAAAAAAGAGAAAATCTAAATGAACAAATTCTCTCAAAAACAGCTTACTAAAAGTGACACAAGAAACTAACAAACAAACCCTTACTAGTCCTATCAGTACTAAATAAATTGCATTGTTAATTTAAACCTTACTACTAAGAAAACTCCAGACCCAGATGGTTTCATCAATGATTCCTACCTAACATATATGGTAAAAATATCTCCAATATTATACAAACCTCTCCAGGGAATAGAAAACAAAGTTTTATTCTCCAACATTTGTGACATTACAATAATACCTTGATATCAAAACCTTCTTTCACCAGTAAACTAAATTTTAGCAAATTGATCCCAGCAATATCAAAATAGCATAGCATCATGAACAAATTGGGAGTTTTCCTATGAATACACACTTTTCACATTAAAAAAAAAACCAAAGTAACATAATGTGACTAATTAAAGCTAAAAAGCCATGTGCTCATAGAGGAAGACAAAGCAATTGGTAAAATTTAATATGCAGTAAAAATAAAAACCCTCATCAAAGTATGAAAAAAAAGAATCCTAATCTGATTATGATTATCTATAAAACAAGTTAATTGTATATACTGAAATCTGTCCCTTGGAAACTTGGAATGAGAAAAAAAATCTGCTACTACTTTATGCAAAATTGCACTAGAGGGTCTAACCAATGCAGTAAGATAATACATACATATATTTATAACCCACACATACCTAAGGATTAAAATGATGAAGAAAACTTTCACAGAAGATACGTGTATACAGAAAATCCAAAATAATCTAAAAATAAAATATAAAATTTATAAGAAACTTCCACACGTTTTCTATACACAACATTAATACACAAAAGTCAGTTTTCTCTTTGTATACTGGCAACAATTAAAAGACTTCAAATAAAAGAATACTAATTGTAATAACATCAAGAATATAAAGTGCCTTGAAATAAGCCCAACATAAAATGTGCAAAATGTCTATGAGGAAAACTACAAAACTTAATTGAGAGATATAAAAGAAGTCAAACAATTTGAGAGATATACCTGATTTATGGGCTAGAGGATTCAATAGTATAATGATATCAACTCTCTTCAACTTGCTCAAAAGATTTCATGAATTCTCCTAAATAGTCATCAGAATGGCAAATTTTAAAATCTCTGATAACACTAAGACAATACTAATTCTCTTGTATAGGAATTTTTACTTATGTAATGAAATCATAAAAGTTAGGATACTGGTTAACTCAGAGAGTGACGGTATTGGGGTACATGGGAACTTCTGGAGGCTAGCAATAATGTGTTTATCTGAGTGGTGTTTGCTTTTCAATAATTCGTTAGGATGGATATTTATGTTCTAAAAATATTTCTTTCTATTTAAGAATAAAAAAAATTTTAAGAATAGCACTTAAGCTATTTGGAAAAAAACGTTGTCATTATTTTAACTTTGTCAAAATAGAGAAAAATGAGCTAGTAAACATCATATATATTATTTCCTTAGTCACCTGGCACCTTGCCCTCATCTCCCCTGGACAAAATTCTAGCTATTTTAACTAAGTTAACAAAATTCTAACTACTGGCTTATAAATTTTAGACACATAAACAATAACTAAACCTTTGCATGATCAGCAAATGTTTCTAAAAATAAAGGTTATACTATCTGTAATATTCATCTTTGAATTACATCAACATGTAAGATCCATGGCTTTGTGGATGGCTTTAGAAGGACTGGGATGAAACATTAGGTAAATATTTGTGGTAAGAGAATCCTTCTCCATCTTGCTCTTTGTCTTGCTTTACTTTTCCATAGCTTCTATCATTACATAACATTATACTTTATTTCTATATATTTTTTCTTTGTTAAAACACACTCCATGATGGTGGAAGTTTTTAATTTGTTTACCCAGCGCCTCAAATAATTCCTGAAACATGATAGGCAGTCAATAACTATAGTTGAAAAAAATGAATGAATAAATTATTCAATTTTAATTGCTATATTTCTAAACAAAGTATTCATTTATAACTTTGAGATAACATTCCTGTTTATTTACTGAATTTTTGTTTGTTATTACTGAGGTTTTGTTTTCCTTCTTCAAAGAAATTCTTTTTTAGCTTTAAGAGAATGATTTCAGTTTATACACTAGATGGACATCAGCCCCATTACCATAAGGTACACAGGTTTTAAATTAGAGAAATCTTGGCTTTTTGATATCCAAAGGTTTTTCAGCAATATCTTAATTTTCTTGGATGAACATTGATTTCTACGAGATATTTGTGGATAATGAAAGACTAACACTAGCACAAGATGAGCCAGTTTGAACTCTGGAGACAGTTGAGAGGGATCTTGGTCCTAACTCATGTCTGCAATATATATAAAACGTGGAAGTTTTCAACCTGAAGATACCCATAACACACTGTGCAGTTTTTTAGGGTATGCTCATGTTAATCCCAAACAGTGATCAAGCACTGGTTACAGTGATTTCTGGGATCATCCTACAGCTTTATTAGTAACCCTACAGAATCTTGTATCAGTATATCCTCTTTAAATACAAAACAAAACAAAACCATTCCCATGAAACACCTTAGTATAAGCTATAAACTTTTATTTAGTTGTAGACAATCTTTTTAAAGCTGACCTCCAGTTTTTCAGAATTATTTGTTCCTTTCAGCAGTCAGAAGAATGATCTGCACATATTAATATCTGTCTCTCCTATAACTTCTCTCTGTGTGATTTGGACTTTATATTTACATTGAGGAGAAAAAGAAATGTGATCATAACCCTTTCAGTGTTATTTGATTTTTTTTGCCATTCTTTGGTCTGAATTGGGAGGACTGAGAATATATTAAATGATTTGAGTGGCTTACTGATTTTTTCTATTAAAAGCTGAAGACATAGCTTCTAAACATTCCCTTGAGAAAAAAATCTACTGTCAATAGGAGACATGATTGGAAAATGCATGATATGCAAATAAATTTTTAGCCAACATAAAGCACACTTTTATGAGCCTTTGTCTGCATAATAATTATATTCAGAGTTCAACAAAAATTGAGATCTCAGCCACTCCACATATACTAATAAACTAAGTGAATAATACTATTCCAAGGAAGAATGATCAACATTTGAATAGTGCCTTCAATGATATAAGTTCTTTCCATATTGTTGAATCATCCCAATTTGTGTCTTAATATAATAAGTTCTGGAAGCTGATGATATTGTTTTCTCTATCCCCTGTGCTTTTTCCATATTTGGTGTGGTTATATGATTTTATATATAGTTTTTTTCCCATATATCCTTTAACCTTGAAATATCTTCCAATTACTTTTTGGACAAGTGTGGTGATCAGAATGAATATTTAGTTCTTTCTTACTAGATTTTTATGTAAAGATAGGGAGTTGGTACAGTGTATTTAAGGAGAAGAGAATAAATTTTGTTAATAGTCACTCAAGAACACACTTCTCATATGTACCAATCACAATAAGCACATAAAAGGACTTCCAATATCATTAATTATCAAGAAAATGCAAATCAAACTACAATAAGATACCACTTCACATTCATTAGGATGGCTATAATCAAGAAGTCAGATAACAAGTGTTGATGAGGATGTTGAGAAATCAGAAACGTCATACACTGCTGGTGAAAATATAAAATGATGCAATCATTTGGAAAAATGTGTGATAGTTTTATGGGCTTGATAAATGAATAACATTTTATTCACTACTGTAACAGTATAGAACAGTTCTACCACTCCCAAAAATTTCCAACTGCTTCTTTGTAATCAACTTCTGTAACACCCAAATCCTAGCCACCAGTGTGCTCTGTAATTTACTGTGTACTTGCCTTTTCCAGAATGCCATACCAATCAAACTATATGTGATCTTTTCATTCTCACGTTTTTCACTAAGCAAAGTGAATTTGAGATTCACTCAGTGTATGCTAAATTTTAATATTCATTGTACAGATGCACCACAGTGTCTTTATCCATTCACAAATTGAAAGACACCTGAGTTGTTTCCAATTTTTGGAAATTACACCCAAGCATTCCTATCAGGTATTTTTGTAAATGTAAGTTATTTTTTCTTCTGGATAATCAATGATGAGTGGAAATTCAGGGTAATATGATAAATACATGTTTAAATTCATTAAAAAATTCCCAAGTTTTCTATAGTATACACTTGTACATACCTATACGTATTGTACCCCAACCAGCTATGTGTGAAATCTCTCAAGTCTTCACATCCTCATTAACATTTGGCATTGAATATGCTTTTATTTTTGGAAAGTCTACTAGGTATGTAATGTCATTTTATTGTGGTTTAATTTGTATTTTGCTAATGGTTATGTATCTTTTAACATACTTAATTTCCATCTGTATATCTTCTTTAATGAAATATCAACTCAGGTCTTTTACTCATGTTTTTGATAGTACTTGTTTTCTTATTGTTGAATTTTGAGAGCTTAAAAGATATATTTCTAGATACAAGTCTGCTGTCAGATATATGCTTTGTATGAAATATGTGTTCATTTCACTTGGATAAACACCTAAAGTTAGAATGGCTTGACTGTATAGTAGGTGTATGTTTTACTTTTTAAGAGATGGTCAAACGTGACCAAATAGGGTTTATCCTAAGAATGCAAAGTTGGCTTAATATTAAAAAATCAATTACTGCAAAAAAATAATAACTTAAAAAGACAAAAATAATGTTTTCATCTCAATATATGCAGGAAGAGCATATGGCAAAACCGTATATCTTTCATGATAAAAAGTTTTCAACAAAATAAGAAGAGAATTTCCTCAACCTGACAATGGCATCTATGAAAACCCTACAACTAAATACATATGTAATGATGAATGACTAAATACATTAATATTAGTAACAAGCAAAGATATGCACTTTAACCAATTTTATTCAGTGTTTATTGGAGGTTCTAGCCAGTGCAAAAAGGCAAGGAAAAGAAATAAAAGACATCCATATTTAAAAGAAAGAAGTAAAACTCCCTTTATTTGCAGACAACGATTTTGTAGAAAATTTGATGAAATATAAAAAAAAATGCTAATATCAAATAGTTGAGTTTTGCATGTTGGGAAATTCAAGATCAATATACAAAAATCAACTACTTTTCTATTCAGTAGAAATGAACAATCAGAAATTGTTTGAAATGAAAAACAATACCACTTACAATAGCATCAAAAATATGAAATACTTAGGAACAGATTAAACAAAAGCTGTGAAAGACTTGAGCATTGAAAATAAGACTGCTGAGAAAATTAAATAATACCCAAATAAATGTGGAGATATACCATGTTTATGGGTAGGAAGACTCAGTAACATTATGTCAAGTCTTTCCAAACTGATCGACAATATGATTCCAATCAAAATCCCAATGAGTTTTCTAAAAGAGAAATTGACAAGTGGATTTGAAATTTATGTGAAAATGCAAAGGATATAGTATATCCAAAGAAACATTGAAAATTAAGAACGTCTGAGTTTATAGACTCATTATAATGTTACATTATACTAAGTATGCTGTTGGTATCAAGACAGACAAATAGAACAATAGAACAGAATAGAATTCAAAAATACATTCACAAAAAAAATTAACCTTGACCCGTATCTCTCTGCAAACAATACTGAACTCAAATAAGATTATAGATGTATATTTAAAATACAAATCCTAAAAGTATAAAGCCTTGAGATAGGCAAAATTTTTAGGCATAACATAAAAGTCCCATTTCATAAAGAACAAATTGATCAATTGAAATTCATCAAATTTTAAAAGGAGTTCTTTTGAAAAACACTGTTATGAGTATGAAGACCCAAACCAAAGACCTTATTGCAGTGTTGAATAGTAATAGTGATAGAGGCAATTCTTGCTACTAACTTTAAGGTAAACACATTGTCTTTCATCATAATGCATGAAGGTATTCTGTAGGCTTTACTGAGATGTATTTTAGCAGGTTAAGGTTCCCTTTTATTTTAATTTTGCTGAGAGTTTTATCAGGAAAGGATATCAGATTTTATAAGAAGATTTTTCTGGTTATTGTGATGATTATATGATTTATTATCATGCTTAGTTTGTTAATATGGGGAATTACATTAATTGATATTTTTTGTGTATATACGTTTTTAATTTTTTATTGTGGTAAAATACACATAACAAAATTTATCATCATAACCATTCAGTGTACAGTCAATGTTATTAGATACTTTCATAATGTTGTGCAGCTATTACCACCACCCATCTCCATAGCTCTTTTTTGTTATTGTTAAGATATTATTTATATACACTCTAATAAAGGTTTCACATGAAAAACAATGTGGTTACTACATTCACCTGTATTATCCAGGCCCCCCCAAACCCCACTACATTCAGTGTCCATCACTGTAGTAAGGTGCCACAGAGTCACTACTTGTCTTCTCTATGCTACACTGTCTTCCCCATGATCCCCCCACACACCATGTATGCTAATCATAATACCTCTCAATCCCCTTCTCCCTCCCTACCCACCCACCCTCTCCCACACCTCCCCTTTGATAACCGCTAGTCCCTTCATGGAGTTTATGAGTTTGCTGCTGTTTTGTTCCTTCAGTTTTGCTTCGTTGTTATACTACACAAATGAGGGAAATCATTTGGTACTTGTCTTTCTCCGCCTGGCTTATTTTACTGAGCATAATACCCTCCAGCTCCATCCATGTCATTGCAAATGGTAGGATTTGTTTCTTTCTTATGGTTGAATAGTATTCTATTGTGTATATGTACCATGTCTCCTTTATCCATTAATCTACTGATGGACACTTAGGTTGCTTCCATATCTTCGCTACTGTAAGTAGTGCTGCAATAAACATAGGGGTGCATATGTTTCTTTGAATTTGAGAACTTGTTTCTTTGGGTAAATTGCTAGGAGTGGAATTCCCAGGTCTAATAGTATTTCTATTTTTAGGTTTTTTTTTGTGGAACCTCCATATTGCTTTCCACAAGGGTTGAACTAGTTTACATTCCCAACGGAAGTATGGGAGGGTTCCCCTTTCTCCACATCCTCACCAGCATTTGTTGTTCTTAGTCTAATTGCATTTCCCTGATAATTAGCGACGTGGAGCATCTTTTCATGAACCTGTTGGCCATCTGAATTTCTTCTTTGGAGAAGTGTCTGTTTATATCCTCCACCCATTTTTTTTATAGGGGTATTTGCTTTTTGGGTGTTGAGGCATGTGAGTTCTTTATATATTTTGGATGTTAACCCCTTGTCAGATATGTCATTTACAAATATATTCTCCCATACTGTAGGATACATTTTTGTTCTGCTGCTGATGTCCTTTGCTGTACAGAAGCTTTTTAGCATGATGTAGTCCCATTTGTTCACTTTTGATTTTGTTTCCCTTGTCTGAGGAGATACGTTCAGGAAAAAGTTGCTCATGTTTATACTCAAGAGATTTTGCCTGTTTTCTCTTAAGAGTTTTATGGTTTTATGACTTACTTTCAGGTATTTGATCCATTTGAGTTTACTTTTGTGTATGGAGTTAGACAATAATCCAGTTTCATTCTCTTGCATATAGCTGTCCAATTTTGCCAACACCAGTTGTTAAAAAGGCTGTCTTTTCACCATTGTATATCCATGGCTCCTTTATCATATATTAATTGACCGTATATGCTTGGGTTTATATCTGGGCTCTCATTCTGTTCCACTGGTCTATGGGTCTGTTCTTGTGACAATACCAAATTGTCTTGATTACTGTGGCTTTGTAGTAGAGCTTAAAGTCGGGGAGCGTAAACCCCCCTGCTTTATTCTTCCTTCTTAGGATTGCTTTGGCTATTCAGGGTGTTTTGTGGTTCCGTATGAATTTTAGAACTATTTGCTCTAGTTTGTTGAAGAACTATTTTGATAGGGATTGCATTGAATCTGTAGATTGCTTTAGGCAGGATGGCCATTTTGACTATTAGTTCTTCCTATGCATGAGCACAGGATGTGTTTCCATTTATTGGTATCTTCTTTAATTTTTCTCATGAATGTCTTGTAGTTTTCAGAGTATAGGTCTTTCACTTCCTTGGTTAGGTTTATTCCTTGGTATTTTTTATGAATGGAATTGTTTTCCTGATTTCTCTTGCTTCTAGTTCATCATTAGTGTATAGGAATGAAACAGATTTCTGTGCATTAATTTTGTATCCTGCAATTTTGCTGAATTCAGTTATTAGATCTAGTAGTTTTGAAGTGGATTCTTTAGGGTTTTTAACGTACAATGTCATGTCATCTGCAAACAAGGACAGTTTAACTTCTTTCTTGCCAATCTGGATGCCTTTTATTTCTTTGTGTTGTCTGATTGCTGCGTCTAGGACTTCCAGCACTATGTTGAATAAAAGTGGGGCGAGTGGACATCCTTGTCTTGTTCCCAGTCTTAAAGGAAAAGCTTTTAGCTTCTCGTTGTTAAGTATGATGTTGGCTGTGACTTTGTCAGATATGGCCTTTATTATGTTGAGTTACTTGTCCTCTCTACCCATTTTGTTGAGAGTTTTTATCACAAATGGATATTGAATTTTCTCAAGTGCTTTTCCTGCATCTATGGATATGATCATGTGGTTTTTGTCCTTCTTTCTGTTGATGTGGTGGATGATATTGATGGATTTTCTAATCCATAGCTCTTTCATCTTATAAAAATGAATCTTTATATCCATTAAAGAATAACCCCCATTCCTCCCTACTCCAGCACCTGGAAGCTATCATTTTACTTTGTATCTCTATGATTTTGACTATTGTAAGCATTAGTGGAATCAGACAATATTTGTATTATTGTTTTGGCTTATTTAACTTAGCATATGTCTTCAAATTTCACCCATATTATAGCTAATGCCAGATTTCATTCTTTTGTAACACTGCATAATGTTCCATATTTTGTATATACCACATTTTCTTATCCATTCACCCACCAATGGATGCTCAGGTTGCTTCCATGTTTGAGCTATTACGAATAATGCTGTTATGAACATGGGTATACAAACATGTCCCTGAAACCATGGTTTCAGTTATTTTGAATATATACCCAGAAGTTGACATGTTGCATCATACAATAATTCTATTTTTAATTTTTTGATGAACTGCTATACTTCTTTTCATACTGATTGTACCATTTTATTTTTATAGTTCCATTAACAGTGCACAGGGTTGCAGTTTCTGCACATCTTCACCAACAGTTGTTATTTTGTTTGTTGTTTTTGTTTTTGATAGTAGTGGCCATGCTAATAGGTGTCACATGATACCACATTGTAGTTTTGATCTGCATTTTTCTAATGATCAGTAATGAGCATCTCTTCATGTGCTTCTTGGCCTTTTCTATATCTTCTTTAGAGAAATACCCACAAAAATTCTTTGCTCCTTTTTTTCAATAAAGTTGTTTGTTTCTTTGTTGCTGAGTTTTAGGAGTTTTCTATATATTATAGATGATATTATATATGTAATTACATTATATTTCAAGGTACATTGTATTCTCTAAGATCACTAATCTTCCTAGCCATGGTTAGAACAGTTCAACAGACATTCCTTTAATAACAACTGTATAAGGCATTTTATGAAGCAATGTGAGAGTGACAAAATGATGGAAGACCTCATCCCTCTTCATGTGGACTTCTAAGGGCTAATTCCAAAAAATCACATTTAATTGATGTGTATATATATGTGTGTGTGTTTGGATTATATATGTGTATGTATATGCATACATATACATATCAATGCTGTGTATATAGAGGTAACATATTTGTAAAACTGCTTGCATTTTAGTTGTCAAGGAAAACTTTGCTATTTATGAGTGTTAATAGAGCCATTAATAAATCAAATTTTTGTCCTAAGTTGAATTTCCTAGAGCAAAATTAAAAACTTATAAGTTGCAAATAATTTTATAAGGTATAGCCTTCATTTTCCCAACTACTTAATTTATTTATATAACATGAAAATGTTGAGTGTCTGCAGTATTGCTTATGCCCTAAGGTAGCAAAGATGGCTGAGACAAAATAAAACACACAAACTTAGGATAATAATGCATAAACACATTCAGTAATTACTACTAAAAGTAAAACTCAAATTGAAAAACAAATGGACTTTTTCTTTTTTTTATTCAAGTGATATAAATTAACACTCATCAAACTAATCATTTGTGAACTCACACAATTGTGGACACCCATGCCTATACACAGATATGTACAATACGTTAATTCAGAGTTAGATAATAGAACAAGTTAACACAAAATTCATGAAAGGAATTGGTTATTAGAGCTCTCAATGTCACATGAGATACTGAAGTAAATATCTATGAAGGTTTAGGAACTGTTAGTTTAATTTTTTTTAATAAATCAAAGTTTGAAGATACTTTTATCTTAGAATTAGCTTGATAATTTTTTACAAATCAGGTGAAAAGAAATACAAATAAATTTGATGTGACCCACAAAAAATAACCTATGGACACTGCTGAATGGCTTTAAGAGCTGAGAATGTGGCCCTTTATTGACAATTGTCGCACCACAACAGCAAACACGCCCCTGACCCAAAGTCCGTCAATGGCTAGTCGGTTATGAACCTCCCCCACTGTCTCCAACTCCCCACCACCTAGAAGTGGTATATAAGGAAGGTCCACCAAAGATTACCAAGAACCTACTGCACTGAAACTCTGAGGGCCTTGATGGTCCAAATTTCATTCACGATACAATCAGGATTGCAGATTATTTCTTGAAACAAGTCACTGTGATTAATTAAGAGGCTAGGAATATAGTTTGCAAGGAACTTTTAGTTGTCCTTGAAAAATCAGATAGAAAAAGTCAGGAAAATAATCAGGTCAAAGCTGTCTGCCCCCGATTTTCCAGTAGCATGATAACAGTTCTTTATATTTTCATCCATATTTATTCCAAACTGCTCTGCATGGAGTTTCCCTTGCAATTATGATTTAAAAGTTGAAAAAAAATGGTGAATTGTCTTTCAAAACCATTTGGGGTGACAGATTTATGAGACATTTTTCTTGTAAGAAGATTATTCAGTTATAGGACTTCCATTTCAAATTGTACATCCACTCAAAAAATGCAAGGTTCTTAGTAGCCATGATTTTGAGATATTACTTTCATGTTATACTCACACACCATTCCTTCAGTCTACCCTTAGATTTGTGAAAAATCAATATAGTGACCTTAATAGGTTCAGAGATTTCCCTAATTACATACAGAAAAATAGCAATCTGTCAAGATACATATACATATGTTATATGGCTATATGCCTTTGTATATGTATATGTATATGCATGTATATGTATATGAGTATATTTATAGAGAGATCTTGGGATCTTGGTTCACTACATCAATTGTGAAGCCAGATAAAGTGTGACAAGGAATTCATAATGTTCGGACATTCATTTAAACAAATTCTTCATTTCATAAACACTGCCTCAGCTTTCAAACATAAATAAGGAAAGATGAACTGTTCATATCATCTCTCCAGATGTTTTGTGTTTTACGACTGCATATCACAGCTGGGCCATGATCTCTGATTCCTGGGAAATGGAAGTCTGTAGCTCAACTTTAAAAGGGAGAAGTTTCTCTGGCTGTAAGGTGGAAGCAGGTGGGCTCCATGTTCTGCATTTTTTACCCATAAAGCAAAATTCTTCAAATAGTAGCTTCAGGGGGAAAAATCGCCACAGCTATTATTTCCTGAGATGCATTTTAAACATTTTAATGAAAGGGTTTCGATTTCTTAGATTATCTTTTTATGTCTTGGACTTAATACTGACAAAAATATATTTTAAAAATCTTTGTATTTAGTATTACATACTGAAGCCTTGAAAATAATCCTTGGTCTCCAAGAACTAGATGTAGTCACAGCTATCAGTGAGCCTCACTAAAATTAACCTTTGAGGTTAAAAAATCCAAATACATTGATTACTCGTTGAGCTAGAATATCTGTTAATTTTCTGATCAACAGAGGTTTTAGTTTCACATAAGGGACTGAAACATTCTCTTGGGGAAGGATATGCTGCTTTAAGTTCTTGGGATAGTGGCTAAGTTGTCAAGGAAATTTTCAGATAAGCAACAATGATCATGAAATTGAGTTTCATAATGAAATGGTGAAGAATTTAATACTGGGGGAGTAGAAGGACATCTAGTGTTCTAAAGAATCCAGAAACGCTGACACTTAGAGGAAGGGTAAAAGATGAGAGAAAAATGTCATCGGGTCACTTGATAAAAGGAGGACTGTAAACATTCTTTTCCCAATTTGACAGTGCATCAAAAATCTCTGGGTTGCGTGATCCAAAAGTACGTTATTCAACTTATCCTAGACCTATTAGATCAAAATTTTACTGAAGATATGAAGCTTCCTAAACTTTATTTCAACAAACTTCACTGGTGATTTTTTTATATCATTTATTTTGGTATCATTAATCTACAATTACATGTGCAATATTATGGTTATTAAACTACCCCCTTCATCAGGTCCCCCACAGGAACCCCATTACAGGTCACTGTCCATCAGCATAGTGAGATGCTGTAGAGCCACTACGTGTCTTCTCTGAGTTGTACAGCCCTCCCCGTGCCCCACCAACATTACATCTGCTAATCGTAATGCCCCTTTTTCCCCCTTGTCCCTCCCTTCCCACCCATCTTCCCCAGTCCCTTTCCCTTTGGTAACTATTAGTCCGTTCTTGGGTTCTGTGAGTCTGCTGCTGGTTTGTTCCTTCAGTTTTTTTTTCTTTGTTCTTATACTCCACAGATGAGTGAGATCATTTGATATTTCTCTTTTTCGGCTTGGCTTATTTCACTGAGCATAATACCCTCTAGCTCCATCCATGTTTTTGCAAATTTCACTGGTGATTATTATACATTAAAAAAAAAAAAACAACAACTTGGAATCAGGAATCCAAAACGAATGGAATCAGGAACACAGAGATGTCAGGTGGGGAATTTGGGAAAACACGTAGGTACACTGGTACAATGTAAGTGTATCTTCAATAAATACTACTCAAATCATGAAATGCTAGATGGGAAAAGTGAAATAATTGAGTTCTGTTACCTAATAATTAGGGCACCCAACTGATCAACCCATGTGGTTGAAAAAAAATTGCCATCAAAATTACAGTAAAAAATATTTTGGTGCCTGTTCTGTTTGAGAAAAACTTCTTCTAATACAGATCTGCTATTTTGTTAGGAAAAACTGTCAAGTGAAGACAATCTAATTTTTCTGTGTTGATTGAAGATCTTGCATTTTTTCAAGGTCATAATTGTGATTATCACTTTACATTTGTCAGTGATGGTAACAGTAGGCATAAATACAATAGGAGTTGATGTCTGTATTACTCTCAGAGTGTAAATGGCCTCAGGAAGGTGAAAGTAGATACCGAAAGTGTTGAATGAATTGGAGTCTGGATTTCTGCAGCTTCAGAGGGTGTGAATGGGGCTGGAATGAGCTGCCAGTATGTCTAAGCCCAAAAGCAGAAATCAGAACTAGATTGAAAAAAAGAAGATAAGAGCAAGAGCGCCATGGCACATGGCCACTGAGCCCATTTTGCACTAACTTGGAATATAAACAAGCTATTCTTTGTCTCCAGTTTATTGTTCCTAGCGGATATCCAGCAGTTCTGTGCACTATACCAACTAGCAACTATCTAAAAGCTACTTAAACCGTGAACTCAACTAATGTGTATGAGTTGGTGTGTTAGCCAAATTCTTGATATTGCTGGGCAAGAGAACATTGTGGTTAACTGGAGGTACAAGTCAGTTAATAGGGCATCAGACCATGTATTCTTTCCTCTTGGCACACACTTTGCTGGCTAATTTTTAGAATACTTACTCTGCAATGAAAGATGTATTCTTTTACTAGAGTAAAAAGAAGAGGACTCGAGGCTGAATAAAGGATAATAACAGAAGGAATTACACTGAATGAAAAAAATAAGGTATCAAATTCTTTCTTTTTTATTTTTTTCAAAATAGAGTATGTTATTGTCTTTCCTTATAATAAAAGACTACTCTTTTTAAAGAAAAGTCTGAAAATATGGGACAGTAATGATTATAATAATATAGTAATTAATAATTATTAAAATAAGCCCTTTAAGACTATTATCTTGAAATAACTACTATAAACCCTGCTTGGCAAGTATATTTTCACTCTTTATGTGCACAGAAGTGCATATATTCAACAGTTGTTTTACTTTTATTATTTACAAAAATGCTTAGTTTGGTAACAAATTACTGATATTCAAACACTTTTGATCTACAAAAACAATTTCATGTGGTTCAATCTATGCAACCTAATTTTCAATGTTTATTTTCCCTTTAGAAATATACTATGGCTATCTTTCATATTAAATTACTATAATTTACACATAGCTTTCCATTATGTGGAAATTTATTAATTAATCCCTTTTGGTAAAGACTCTGAAGATAGATATTCATTTTTTCCTATTACTAATGGTGCTTCCATAAACACTCTTATGGTTTAATCTATCCCATATAGGTCCACCTTCCTCTGCTGACAGATACATTTCCATAAGTAGAATTCTTGGATGAAAAAACATGTACTACAAAAACATTTTTTAGCCTAATATTTTTCTACAAATGTTCTGTGATGTTTTCTATCTATGGCTGCATCTACGCACAATAGCAGGTTTTGTTATTCACTACTTATAGCAGCTACTAACATGTTGAATGTAGTACAGTGTTTTGGAAAACAACTTTTAAAATTACCTTTTTTCCAGCTGCTTTTGTGTGAGGAAGAGGAGTGGCAAAATTACAGGCCCAACTACTGATATCTTTATCTTTTTATTCTCCTGGTTCAAAATTATTAACACTGTGACAGAGACTATGAACAAGGCCTGCACTAACCAGATGAAACCTCTCATTCTTCAAGTGAACCCTCAGGTGATAAACAGGTATTAAGGGAGAAGGATTTAAATAAATTCCAGGCTTCTTTTCTACACTGGGCCTGTAGAAACCATGTATACAATTGTCTTTCCATTTTTCAGTGTCCATGTTTCAGTTGCCCATCATAGACATCAACTAAATCTTGAGGAGTCTTTCCTCACCTGTCCTTGACTATTTAGTCAGAAAGCAAAGGTAATGAAACTTGCACAATCAATTTGCCAGGCTTCATGTTGAAGGACTATGGAATTATAAAGTATTGTTCTCAATTGTGTTGAAAACAATAATTGAGTAACTGCAGCCATTGAGTGGTTCAAGAAAGTTGGGGCAACAATTATTCAACAGCTTAAGATTTAAATACCAAAGAATGAAGTGTTTCCCCAGAAGCTTGCAAGGTTAGATTGGACTTGATATTACACTCCTGGTAATGAGCCAGAACTAGGAATGTCTGAAGCTCTAGAATCTCCACATCCACTGAAGCAACCCTGACTTCTGCTCTCTAATTTGCTTTTCCATTTCTCCAAGGTTGGAGTCCACATGAGTTGACTTTTGACTGCCACGACACTTCATCCACGCCTCTTTATACCACCGCGGAGGCACTTTCTGTGTGTCTGTCCACTACACTGTGGGAGCCATGAGGGTGAAAATCACAATGATTCATCTTCTCCATGCAGCCCAGGGGCTGAAACTCTGGAGGCCCCAATGAATGGATGAATAAAGCAATGTTTTATTTTTTTTTAATCACAGTTCTTTGTCATTTTTACTTGTCATTTTTACTCAGACTGGGTCAATAGGAGTAGTCCATGTATTCCCAAAATAGGGATTAAAACTATAGGAGTGTTGGAGACCCCAAAATAAAACAATTTTATTAATTCAATTTTATTAATTGTATTACTTTATCAATTTTATTAATTCAGTCATTTTAAATCAGTAGATAATATTTCAAATAAGAAGTTTTGAATGGGAAAGAAGGTACCAAGTTGTGACATAAAGACAAGTTATTAGAAAGTAATGAGTTGAGAGAAGGGATGGGATAGAATACAGTAGAACAGACCAGAAGAGAAACTGCTACCAGGAAACCAGCCCCCTTTCTTCCCACCATATATCGGTCATTTGCTATATAAGATAAGTGAGCCATTTACTGCTGACACAGATTATGTCTTGGAGAAGCTTAGCTCTGATTTTAGCTGTCTCGATCAGTTCCTGTGTGAGATATACGGGAAGTAATCAGAGAATTCCAATATCCAAGCAGAGTACGTGGCTCAGCTGTACCATGGTCACTCTGAGAATCAGAGTTAGAGGTGTAAGGGTCTAGATGGTTTCTTCAAAACACAGGTGTGCCTACATACACCCCATCAAAATCTCAAATAATGGAAATGCCAAGGCTGCCATTCAGAGAGTTCAAGCTCATGGTGAAAAAGCCACAGTGACTTTTATGCCATTTTCTCTAATACTCCTATGTCCTGACTCCGGGCCTTTGCACTTGCTGTTCCTTCTGGCTACAGTGTCCCTACCCCTCATACACCTAGTTCTCTCTTACCCTTCAGCTTAAACATACCACATTCTCAAAGCAGTACTCTCCAGCCATTCTATCTAACAATAAACTGCTGTTCTCCAAACTCTTTTTCTCAATGGATTCACAGCACCCACCCATATCAGAAACTATGTTGTTTGGATATGTGATTACTACCTATTATTCTGCACTGGAATATACTTTCTAGGAGAATGGGGACACTGTCTTAGTCATCATTGTATCAATGCTAGTCCACAGTAAGTACCCAGTATAGATTTGTTGAATGAATGAATGAATGTGTATAGAACCTTAGGTCTGCCTTTTTTTTTTCTTTTTTGCCAAGAGTAGGACCACCCTTTATATCAGGCTTGTTTATTCCCAGTGTATATCACTTAAGTGAATTTTGTTTCAGCAAGGAAAGACAAGCCATGTGGAATGAGCAACCTCTTCTCCTTCTCCTTGGGATTTTAAGAAACAGGAAATTGTGAAAGGGGGATGCATGTGCTGGCCCTGGACACATTTCCTGGATGAGGATAATGAGAATGAAGCTATCATAGGAGCAGAAGCAAGTGTCCTGTGTGAGATGCACTACTCACATCCAAGGTCCAAGGAGGAGATGCCACTGAAACACTAAACCAGTGTAAGAATGAGGCCCCACCAGAGTCACAGAAGACATCAGAGCCCCAAAGCACCCTAGCAGGAGGTCATAATTCCATCTCAGTTTTACAAGCTTGTAAAGGAAATGTCTAGATAAAAGCAGCTTTTACACAAAAACACAAAGAACCTGTGTTTCTAGAGTCTGAGTAATGTTTTGCTAAATTTTGAGTAGTTTAGTGTCAAGACAGAGAAGCCCAGTGAAATTAATAGCTGAAAATGGCAGGTGGGGGAGAACAGCAAACTAGAGCGTGAAGCTGGATCCTGTTCAGGCAGGGGTAATGGGGGCAAGAGAATTTATGAGCATTCCCAAGTTCCCAAGATTGACATTCCTCTCAGAAGTTTCTTGGGTTTCTCTCATTTCTCAATATTGAAATTATTTAAAAAAAAAAGCTGCATGAGGGTTAGTTTGACTGTTACTAAACAATTAAATATCTTAATTCCAGACTGGTTTATATTCTGAAACTTCACAGAAAACTCCTAACATCAATAGATATTGGTCGCCAAAGGCCTGATTAATGAAAGGAGAGCTATACCACTGGGTGAGAGAGAATGCTGTTCTGCAATTAAGGCACAAATAACCTTTCACTCCTCTGGCTGAAGATTATTTACTTTGGCTGTATTGAGAATAACGTGATATATGACAAGATTTATGAAACTAGAACAAAACTTCCAAAGCATACACATGAGTGTTGCTGACCAGATGGAATCTCTCAGTATAGTCTGCATGGAAACAAAGCCACACGTTTCCACAGTGCAAAGAGTTGTGTTGTTAAAATTTTACTGTAAGCACAATCTTTTCTCATGTTAGGTCCCCTCTTAAATCACTTTCTGCTGATCCTTGGCATTAGCAAGGATCACTGTTTACCCCAGATGGTATGAATATATATAGACCAAAACAGGGATTCAGCTTTCACATACCCATATATGTACATGTACCGGCAGATATACATATATATGTGTACAGATGTGCATATGTACTTAAAAATATACACATATGTACACAATAAAAACAAAATAAGGTTGGAAAGTAGGAAGTTTGGTCACACCAGTTTTTGGTGGTATATAAATAATCAAAGTTTGGCTTTTTAAATTAAATTGGTTCTCATACTGAATTCAGAGTTGATTTTGTCTTTGAAAACAGAAACATTGTGTGCAATATGTCGTTTGTGTTTAAATTCTGAATTTCTTCCAACCTATTTTTATATACATATTAGTGCTTGCATTTTTTGTTGTTATGGGGAGTGACCTAGTTTTCAAGTCATGGAGATGCACAGTCTCTGTTTATGAACGTATGTATTAGTTGCTTGAAAACAGAAACCATGTCTTTTCTATATTACATATTATTTTCATAGTTCTTAGTGTATGTATCTTTTAGGAGCACACAGAATGAAGTTTCGTATAGTAGTGCCACTTTTCATTTTAACTGTGTCTATATTTTATTAAAAAATAATGGATCACTACTGTTGGTTACCATTACCCATTACACATAGGGTTAATATGACACTCTCATTTTAAATGTAAAGTTATTATTCTCTGTGACATCTTGTTCTCATTCATACCCTCCTTGCCCTCATCAATACTCATTGAAAAAAAATATTAGTTTTGATCATATCATTGCTCTTGTCAGCAGTCCCAATGTTTACCCTGTACGTAAAAATAACACACAACCACTGCGAATGTAAGTCTAGATTTAATATTTTCTTCTGCTGTCTATCTAAACATATATATTTATATAAGAGTTATCTAAGGGGAGAGAATTTATATTTCCCTGGCATCTATCTTGTACCGGGGGTTATGCAGAAAATTACATACAATATTTCTCACTGCATCCTCACCATAGCTATATGCAGTTCTTATCATGTCTTTTACACAAGGGACAAAGTTGAGGCTTAGAAAAGTTAAACAGTTTGCCTAAAGTCAGGCATCTAGAAGGTGGCATAACCAGAATTCAAAACTCTAATAAAGAAAAGATATCATCCAGCCTTAAAATCTTAAACACCCTATATGGAGCCTTCCGCGAATCCCTTTATAATATCAAGAGCAATTATAAAATAAACAATTTCTGATAAAGAGAATGCTTTTGACATTATCACTTCTTTAGTTACTGACCTTAGCACTTTTACATTTACTGTGAGATTTTCAAGCCCATGGGGAGTGAAATGATGCAGTGGTGAAATTAATCAATAAAGTGTTGAATCAGGCAGGACCTACAGAACAGAGAAGCTGCTCCAAGTCTAAGATGTAATATGCTCTAACTGAAACAAGAGCCACCCCAGCAAAGCTCCCGCGGTGCTGCAGGGCCACACCTGCCCGAGGCTGATGGAGGAGGCAGGGAGGGCAGGGGGAGGGACAAAAGTGGAGCCTATGGGGCCAGATGTCTGATGACAGACCAACCCATTGTCCTCAGACTGGACTGCCAATTGGCCACCCCAAGGCATGAGCTCAATTCAACAGGTTCCTTTGTTTTATATAGTGTTTAGAGATGAGGTCTCTAGAGCCAGGCTGCTTGGATCTGAATTTCAGCCCATCACTTACCTGCGTGACTTTTGAGAGTAATTTTAAAGAATGCCTCAGTTTGCTTATCTGTGAAATGGGTTTGAAGCAATGAACTGAAGTAATGTGTATGGAATATGAAGAAAGACATGTAGCACATAAGCAAATCCGATAACTGATACCTATTATTGTTATTAAAAAGCCTTTCCACTGCCTCTAACACCAGTGCATTTGCTCCTTTACTGACAGTTTATCTTTGAAGGAATAAAAGTAAAAAAGAAACCCCAAAACTCTCCCTCCTTCCCCATGGCCCTGCATTTCAAGAATGTTATTCGTCAGACAACCCTACTACATCTTTAAAAAGAAAGAAGAGGTAGGCCAATTAGATTTGCATCAGGACCTCATCTTAGTAATTGCATCAATATATTTATATTTTAATTCTAACCTTAGTGGTAAGGTCAAAAATAAGTATTCATATATACAACCTTGACAAAGTAGAATTTAGATACTCTTTCCAAAAAACTAAGCAAGTTTCCAACAACCAAACTGTGTTACAATAATATCCTCATGAAACCTAGAAAGAAAATAAAACAACTCAAAAAATTCAATAAATAATAAAGGACTAGGCACTCATATAATACACACACACATACACACACACACACACACAGGGATATTGGAAGAATCTATGACACACTTACCCTAAGTTTTTAGGCTAGGATTCAGATACTACTCTTGTTGGCATTCGGGTGTTATAACATATGGTAAGAAAAGGTTCAAGAATGTGGTTTGAAAAATACCCAGTGTTAATGTACTGGTTCAGTCAAGCGTGTCCTTAGAGACCTGCCCCCACACCCCCCCAGGGATGCAATACTGTTCTGGTCTGGTGGGTACTGTCATCAGTGTGACCTTTACAGAGGTGGCCTGAATAAGTCATCACTATAAAGCTCTTGGAATGAAAAGCACCACGGTCAGTACTTATGGTGCTTTGCATTTTTTATGACTCACTTTTACAAGAGATGAGCAGCTCCTAAAGATATCAGAAGAGTGGTTTATAAATAGGAAGTAGCTATACTTGCAGTTCATTGGTTTCTGAAAAGTCCTAATTGCTATATGAATATTTTCATAGCAGAAATGTTAATTGAAACATTCACTAAATAACTGAAAAATGACAGCCCTATAAATAACCATGCTACTTAAGGTTATTTTTAGAAAACGTGAAGGTATGGTTTTTGTTTCCTTCCTGCCAGAAGACTGATGAAAATAAAACCCTACCTTCACCGCTGGTGCCTGGCTCATGTGTCGCCAGGCAGGGTTCGCCCTTGATGCCCCCGTCTTGGTGGCGGGTCATCCCAGTATGGCTGCCATTTTGTGCGTCTTCCTTTTAAAAAAAGGCCAGCTGGCTTTTTTTTTTATCAGCTATAAAAGATAATTCTGCTGCATTAGTTCTATCAGTTTGATAGATCCAGCAAGGCTTCAATGGCATAATGGCTTAACTTTTCATTCTAATAATAGCTGCCTGCCAGCTGAAATGAATAGAATCAAAAACAAACATTTCTGGTCTATAACGTAACTCATGACAGAAGAAGTACTGCTTCGGAGGCTCTTGGGAAGACGTTCTGACCCTTTTTCCAATTCACCCCATGGTAGTAAAACCATGAACACTAGAGTAAGGGGCTGACAGTGAGGTAGCGCGAAGGAAAGGGACCTGACTGGCCTCTACATTTAAATCCACAATTGGCTGTAAGCCGGACGTAGGCTGAGGCACACTTTAGGGTCTTTCCACAACACTCTGGGTGTTTCTCAATCTCCCTCTTCAGCTCTGAACAGCTCCCTGGAAAACTCTCATTTCTTTCCCTCCTTTTCTTTTCTCTCCCTCCCTTCTACCATTAGATGCATAAAAAGTGAACAATTTGATTATTCACTTATTTGTATAGATTTTTTGGATGACAACTTGAAAGTGTATCTTTTTAAATGCCAGGACAAATCTTGATACATTTAAGTGAAAATAAGGTCATGTGAGTTTATGCCAAAAAGCTACTCAGGCTTTTTGTAGTTATTGATTTACCTACCTAATGAAACTGAATATCAGCAAATTGCTTTTCACATTTTATAAGGGAGATTATTTTCTGGAGGGAGAATTTAGTGAATTCAAGCACGAATTTCCTATTTTTGGGAAGTGGTGGATTTTCAGCAATAAATCAACATGTTCATCTATTTTTATCTTTGCTATATATATATATACACACACACACACATATATACACACACACACATATATACACACACACACATATATATATACACACACACACACACATATATATATACCGTTTTTTTGCAAATGATTTTGACCCTTCATCCAAAAAAAAAGACCAAAAAAAAAATATTTTTTTGCTGTATGTAAATTTTACCTTAATTTTTTTTGTTATCATTAATCTACAATTACATGTGCAACATTATGGTTACTAGACTCCCCACATCATCAAGTCCCCAACACATACCCCATTACAGTCACTGTCCATCACCATAGTGAGATGCTATAGAATCATACTTGTCTTCTCTGAGTTCTACAGCCCTCCCCCTACCCCCCACCTACATTATGTATGCTAATCGTAATGCCCCTTTTTCCCCCTTGTCCCTCCCTTCCCACCCATCCTCCCCAGTCCCTTTCCCTTTGGTAACTGTTACCCATTCTTGGGTTCTGTGAGTCTGATGATGTTCGTTTCTTCAGTTTTTCTTTGTTCTTATACTCCACAGATGAGTGAAATCATTTGATACTTGTCTTTTTTCCACCTGGCTTATTTCACTGAGCATTATACCCTCTGGTCTATCCATTTTGTTGCAAATGGCAGGATTTGTTTTCTTCTTATGGCTGAATAATATTCCATTGTGTATATGCACCACATCTTCCTTATCCATTCATCTACTGATGGACACTTAGGTTGCTTCCATTTCTTGGCTATTGTAAATAGTGCTGCGATAAACATAGGGGTGCATATGTCTTTTTCAAACTGGGCTCCTGCATTCTTAGGGTAAATTCCTAGGAGTGGAATTCCTGGGTCACATGGTATTTCTATTTTTAGTTTTTTGAGGAACCTCCATACTGCTTTCCACAATGGTTGAACTAACTTACATTCCCGCAGCAGCGTAGGAGGGTTCACCTTTCTCCACATCCTCGCCAACATTTGTTGTTGTTTGTCTTTTGGATAGTGGCCATCCTTACTGGTGTGAGGTGATATCTCATTGTGGGTTTAATTTGGATTTCTCTTATGATTAGCAATGTGGAGCATCTTTTCATGTGCCTGTTGGCCATCTGAATTTCTTCTTTGGAGAAGTGTCTGTTCAGATCCAGTGCGCATTTTTTAACTGGCTTATTTGCTTTTTGTTTGTTGAGGTGCGTGAGCTCTTTATATATTTTGGATGTGAAACCGTTATCAGATATGTCATTTATGAATATATTCTCCATTACTGCAGGATGTCTTTTTGTTCTACTGATGGTGTCCTTTGCTGTACAGAAGCTTTTCAGCTTGATATAGTCCCACTTGTTCATTTTTGCTTTTGTTTCCCTTGCCTGGGGAGATATGTTCATGAAGAAGTTGCTCATGTTTATTTCCAAGAGATTTTTGCCTATGTTTTTTTTCTAAGAGTTTTATGGTTTCATGACTTACATTGAAGTCTTTGATCCATTTGAATTTACTTTTGTGTATGGGGTTAGACAACGATCCAGTTTCATTCTCTTACATGTAGCTGTCCAGTTTTGCCAACTCCAGCTGTTGAAGAGGCTGTCATTTCCCCATTGTATATCCATGGCTCCTTTATCGTATATTAATTGACTGTATATGTTTGGGTTAATCTCTGGACTCTCTATTGTGTTCCACTGCTCTGTGGGTCTGTTCTTGTGCCAGTACCAAATTGTCTTGACTACTGTGACTTTGTAGTAGAGCTTGAAGTTGGGAAGCAAGATCCCCCCTGCTTTATTCTTCTTCTCAGGATTGCTTTGGCTATTCAGGGTCTTTTGTGGTTCCATATGAATTTTAGAACTATTTTTTCCAGTTCATTGAAGAATGCTGTTGGTATTATGATAGGGATTGCATTAAATCTGTAGATTGATTTAGGTAGTAGAGCCATTTTGACAATATTTATTCTACCTAGCCAAGAGCATGGGATGAACTTACATTTTTTAAACTCCTCTTTAATTTCTCTTAGGAGTGTCTTGTAGTTTTCAGGGTATAGGTCTTTCACTTCCTTTGTTAGGTTTATTCCTAGGTATTTTATTCTTTTTGATGCAATTGTGAATGGAATTGTTTTCCTGATTTCTCTTTCTGTTAGCTCATCATTAGTATATAGGAAAGCAACAGATTTCTGTGTATTAATTTTGTATTGTGCAACTTTGCTGAATTTAGATATTAGTTCTAGTAATGTTGGAGTGGAGTCTTTAGGGTTTTTTACATACAGTATCATGTCATCTGAAAATAGTGACAGTCTGAATTCTTCTTTACCAATCTGGATGCCTTGTATTTCTTTGTTTTGTCTGATAGCCATGGCTAGGACCTCCAATACTATGTTGAATAACAGTGGGAAGAGTGAGCATCCCTGTCTTGTTCTTGATCCTAGGTGAAAAGCTCTCAGCTTCTTGCTGTTAAGTATGATGTTGGCTGTGGGTTTTTGTTCTTTTTGTTGATGTGGTGGATGATGTGGATGGATTTTCAAATGTTGTACCATCCTCACGTCCCTGAGATGAATCCCACTCGATCATGGTGTATGATCTTCTTGATGTATTTTTGAATTTTGTTTGCTAATATTTTGTTGAGTATTTTTGCATCTATGTTCATCAGGGATATTGGTCTGTAACTTTATTTTTTGGTGGGGTCTTTGCCTGGTTTTGGTATTAGAGTGATGCTGGCTTCATAGAATGAGTTTGGAAGTACTCCCTCCTCTTCTATTTCTTGGAAAACTTTAAGGAGAATGGGTATTGTGTCTTCTCTATATGTCTGATATAATTCAGCAGTGAATCCATCTGGCCGAGGGTTTTGTTCTTGGGTAGTTTTTGATTACCGATTCAATTTCATTGCTGGAGATTCTGTTTAGATTTTCTGTTTCTTGCTTGGTCAGTCTTGGAAGGTTGTATTTTTCTAAGAAGTTGTCCATTTCTTCTATGGTTTCCAGCTTGTTAGCATATAGATTCTCATAATATTCTCTTATAATTCTTTGTATTTTGTGGGGTCTGTCATTATTTTTCCTTTCTCATTTCTGATTCTGTTTATGTGTGTAGATTCTCTTTTTCTCTTAATAAGTCTGGCTAGGGGTTTATCTATTTTGTTTATTGTTTCAAGAACCAGCTCTTGGTTTTATTGATTTTTTCTATTGTTTTATTCTTCTCAATTTTATTTATTTCTTCTCTGATCTTTATTATGTCCCTCCTTCTGGTGACTTTGGGCCTCGTTTGTTCTTCTTTTTCCAATTTCAATAATTGTGACTTTAGACTATTCATTTGGGATTGTTCTTACTTCTTTAAATAGGCCTGGATAGCAATATACTTTCCTCTTAGAACTGCCTTTGCTGCATCCCACAGAAGTTGGGGCTTTGTGTTGTTGTTGTCATTTGTCTCCATATATTGCTTCATCTCTGTTTTAATTTGGTCATTGATCCATTGATTATTTAGGAGCATGTTGTTAAGCCTCCATGTGTTTGTAAGCCTTTTTGTTTTCTTTGTACAATTTATTTCTAGTTTTATACCTTTGTGATCTGAGAGGTTAGTTGGTAGAATTTCAATATTTTTGAATTTACTGAGGTTCTTTTTGTGGCCTAGTATGTGGTCTATTCTGGAAAATGTTCCATGTGCACTTGAGAAGAATGTGTATCCCGTTCCTTTTGGGTGCAGAGTTCTGTAGATGTCTGTTAGGTCCATCTGTTCTAGTGTGTTGTTCAGTGCCTCTGTGTCCTTACTTATTTTCTGGCTGGTTGATCTGTCCTTTGGAGTGAGTGGTGTGTTGAAGTCTCCTAAAATGAATGTATTGCATTCTATTTCCTTCTTTAATTCTGTTAGTATTTGTTTCACATATGTCGGTGCTCCTGTGTTGGGTGCATAGATCTTTATAATGGTATATCCTCTTGTAGGACTGCCCCCTTTATCATTATGTAATGTCCTTCTTTATCTCTTGCTACTTTCTTTGTTTTGAAGTCTAGTTTGTCTGATCCACGTACTGCAACACCTGCTTTTTTCTCCCTGTTGTTTGCATGAAGTATGTTTTTCCATACCTTCACTTTTAGTCTGTGTATATCTTTGGGTTTGAGGCAAGTCTCTTGTAAGCAACATATAGGTATGTCTTGCTTTTTTACCCATTCTGTTACTCTGTGTCTTTTCATTGGTGCCTTCAGTCCATTTACATTTAGGGTGATTATTGATAGATATGTACTTATTGTCATTGCAGGCTTTGGATTCATGGTTTTATTTATTTATTTGGGATTACTACCAAAGGTTTAAGGGTAACTTCATTACTATCTAACCATCTAACTTAACTCTCTTACTATGTTATAAACACAGTCTGATGATTCTTTATTTATCTCCCTTCTTATTCTTCCTCCTCCATTCTTTATATGTTAGGTGTTTTATTCTGTACTCTTTTGTGTTTCCTTTCACTGTTTTTGTGGATAGTTGATTTTATTTTTTGCCTTTAGTTGGTATTTGGATGGTCTGCTTTCTTTGCTGTGATTTTTTCTCTGGTGACATCTATTTAGCCTTAGGAGTGCTCTATCTAGAGCAGTCCCTTTAAAATATCCTGTAGAAGTGGGAGGCAAATTCCCTCAACTTTTGCTTGTCTGGGAATTGTTTAATCCCTCCCTCAAATTTAAATGATAATCGTGCTGGATACAGTATTCTTAGTTCAAATTCCTTCTGTTTCATTGCATTAAATATATCATGCCATTCTCTTCTGACCTGTAAGGTTTCTGTTGAGAAGTCTGATGATAGGCTGATGGGTTTTCCTTTGTAGATGATCTTTTTTCTCTCTCTTGCTGCCTTTAATAGTGTGTCCTTGTCTTTGATCTTTGCTATTTTAATTATTATATGTCTTTGTGTTGTCTTCCTTGGTTCCCTTGTGTGGGAGATCTGTGGGCTTCCATGGTCTGAGAGAGTATTTCCTACCACAGCTTGGGGAAATTTCGGCAATTATTTCTTCAAAGACACTTTCAATCCCTTTTCCTCTCTCTTCTTCTTCTGGTACCCCTATAATGCCAGTATTGTTCCATTTGGATTGGTCACACAGTTAGTTCTCCTAATATTCTTTCATTACTAGAGACTCTTTTATCTCTCTTTTCATCAACTTCTTTGTACTACTGTTCTCTGATTTCTAGTCCATTAAACAGTCTCTTGCACCTTCTCCAGTCTGCTCTTAAGCCTATCAATTGTTTCATTTCTGTAATCTCCCTCTGGACTTCAACCCTTAGCTCTTGCATATTTCTCTGTAGGTCCATCAGCATGGTTATGAATTTTATTTTGAATTCTTTTTCAGGAAGATTGGTTAAATCTATCCCACCAGGCCCTCTCTCTGGAGTTGTCTAAGTGATTTTTGACTGTACCAGGTTCTTCTGTCTTTTCATGGTGATAGAAGTGGTCACAGGCAGGTGGCACATGTGTCAGCTGGGAGAACAACATCCCTTCCTGCTTCTTGTTCACCTTGTCCTTCTCCACAGCCTGTGCCATTTACCCGCACACCGGGGAGGCAGTCTCTGGGATACTCCCCTGAGCTTCCGTGGGTGCGGCCACCCTCAGGCTAGCCTAGAGCACTGTGGAGGGTTGCAGCCATGCCGGGTGCTTTCTACTGAAAGGACGGCGCCTCTTCATGCCTTCTGGACCTTGCTCTGTCTTCCACAACCTGTGTGGGTTACCCACACACAGGGATGAGGTCTCTGGGATAATACTCTGAGCTGCCATGGGCACAGTTGCCCTTAGGGTAACCTAGAGCACTGTGGGAGATTGCAGCCACGCCAGGTGTGTTCTACTGCAATGACGGCGCCTCTTTGTACCTTCCGGACCTTGCTCCGACTTCCGCTGCCATCCCGGTTAGCTGCGTGCTGGGAGGAGACTCTGTGTGGTTGCTGTGGGTGGGGCTGCTCTCTGGCTGCTCTGCAGCGGTGGCGCGTCAGCTGGTCCGTTTGCAGCGCCAGCCTGGGGGAACAAATGGCAGGCTGCTTATCACCGTGAGGGGCTTCGGGGCAGCTTTACCCAGCAGGGGGTCACGGGGCCCGAAGTTCCTCAAGATTCCCAGCCTGCTGGGCTGAGTGCGCTGGTATGATTTTATTCAGCTATTGGGCCCTTGTTGCTTTAAGTCTTTTAAAAAAGCACCCACTTTTCTTTTGTCCCAGGGGAGCCAGCTGTGGGGACCCACTCGCAGTCTCCATCTCAGATCCTGCCCTTCCATTTCTCTAATATCCAGTACACCACGCGATGTGTGTCAGTGCTCCCGATGCAGATCACCAGGGCTGGTTATTTAGCAGTCCTGTGCTTCCACTCCCTCCCCACTCTGAATCTTTTCCTCCCGCCAGTAAGTTGGGGTGGGGGAGTGCTTGGGTCCTGCTGGGTCGCGGCTTTGTATCTTACCCGCTTTGTGAGATGCTGAGTTCTCATAGATGTAGATGTAGCCTGGCTGTTGTACTGTATCTTCTGGTCTCTCTTTTAGGAATAGTTGTATTTGTTGTATTTTCAAAAATAAATATGGTTTTGGGAGGATATTTCTGCTGCCCTGCTCACGCCGCCATCTTGAGCCCTCTCCAACCAAAACATTTTTAATTCTCTTCTCCTTCATTAAATCATTACTCAATCATTTTTGTTTTCTATTTTGTATGGTTTTCCATATTTTCCAAGTTTTTGGTCCATCTTCTTAACCACTCAGCCATGACTACATGTTTCCAAGTTTTTAAAGAGAGTAACTTTTTCTTCTAAAATTCGAGGGATATCTATATACATCATTTTTTTTAATACTTTTCAAATTGTCACAATTTAATGCTATGCATGTGGAAATTTACAAAAGAAAACCTCACCATTACTGATAAGTGAATTATGTGCAGCCCCATACAAAGAGTAGAAAGAGGTTAAAGGGTCATTTTTTGATCAGCTGTTTCAAAATACCCATATCACAGTAAAGGCAATTTGGTAGGGAATAATTTTGAAGAGTTTATACTTCTCTCTATCCAGCAGATAGCAATTGTTACCAAATGTAACAATACTATTGAAAATATTGCTTAAGTAAGGGTCCCAAACACACTTTATTTCTTATTCTTAAAAAAAATTTTTTTAAGAATATTTTCAAACTTACAGAAAAATTATAAAAGGGCTTCCATGGTCTGAGAGAGTATTACAAAGAACTTCTGAATATTGCTACTCAGTCATCAGGTTTTAACACTCCACCACATTTTATCACTCTTTCTGTAGATATTTTATTTATTTATATAAATATTTTATTTATTTTATCTGAACTATATGGGAGTAGCTGCATAAATTATGCCTTTAATCCCTAATATTTTAGTGTTTATTCCTAAAAACAGTGCTTGAATTCAGAAAATTTAATACTGATATAATTCTGTTACATATTATACAGCTCATATTTCAATTTTTTCCATTGTTCTAATAATGTCCTTTATAACAATGTTTCCCCAGTACAGGATGCAACCCGTGATCTCTTTACCATCCTTTAATCTGGAATAGTTCATCAGAATTCTTTGTCTTTCATGCTTTTGACATGGGAAAATATTGAAAAACTAAAGGTCAGTTGTTTTGTACAAAATCTTAGTATTTGAATTTTTCTGGTGTTTCCTTATTAGGTTGAGGTTATACAGTCTGGCTAGAATACTATATAAGCAATGTTTCTATCCATATTATATCAGGAGGGATATGATGTCTGTGTGTTTTTATTAATGATATTAATTTTGATTCCTTGGTTAATGTACCACTATAGCAAACATTCTTATTACAAAGAGTTTAAGATTTTTCTGCAATATTTTTTTCCTTTCCTCTGCTCCTTTCCCTTTGTCTCCTTCTCCTCCTTCTTTCTCTACTTCTTTGTAAGAGTAAGGGTATATAGTCAATGTACTCATTCAAAAGTCATTTGCGTTACTTTTTTTCTCTTAAGTGTAGCTATTTTGTTTGACCTAAGTTGAAATCTTTCATTTTCTCCTTTCATTTCACTTTAGAGTTTTCCCCTACCTTTGTTAAATTTTTTGTTGAATATGCAGTATATTTACATGATTCCAAAAATCAAAATTATACCAAAAATTATGCTTAATGGAAATTACTCTCTCACCTATAACCAATCTCCCTTCATAAGAATCAGTCCCATAAGTTTCTGGTCTATTCTTTCCTGTTTCTCTTTATAAAAATAAGCATATTTTCTTAATTTTCCTTCCTTCTTGCATAAAAGGCAGCATGCTATATAAACTCTTTCACACTTTGCTTTTCTCCCCTTAACAATATATATTGGAAACCAGTCTCTGTCCGTTTTTAATGTTCACCCTCATTCTTTTTCACAGTTGCATAGTACTCCACTGTGTGTATGCATCATTATTTATTCAATCAGTCTTTGTTTGGGCAATTTGGAATTCCTAGTAATTTATAATTACTAGTGATTCTTGCTAAAGCTATAACTTTGGGCTAAAATCCTACATGTGGGATTTCTGGGCCAAATGCATTTGTAGTTTTGATAGATACTGTCAGACTTCTTTCCAAAAGAGTTGTTCCATTTTGGGTTGCCACCAGCAATGAATGAGACAGCCTTTTTTCCAACAGCCTCTTCCACAGTATATTGCCAAACTTCTGAATTTTTGCCTACTTAACCAGTGAGAAATAGTATCTAATGTAGTTTCAATTTTGTATTTCTTTTATGAATGAAGTTGACATCTCTTAATAGAGCTGAGGGGCATTTTAATATCTTTTTAAAAATTATCTTCTTTGGTGCTTTTGAATTTTTAGTATATTTTCCTTCAATCTTTAAAATTTATTTAGCTCTTTAAATAAGATATAGCCTGCAAATATTGCTTCTGAATTTTCATGTCTTTGAAAAATACATGCAAATGTTTTAATTATTTTTACTTAGTAAAATACATAAATATTTTATTGTTTCTGGATTTTGAGTCATAGTCATAAAGCTTTCTCCTACACCCAGGTGATAAAGGCACTTACCTATGCTATATTCTCATATTTGTATAATTTCATTTTTACATTTAAATATCTAATCCATTTGGAGTTTACTATTTTGTATAGTTTCAGGAACATTTTTTAATGCTTTCTCCAAATGTGTATCTAATTGTCCCAACATCATTTATCAAAAAGTCCACTTTTGTCCCTGATTCAAGATGCCACTTTATTATATACTAAGTTTCCATATGAATTTGAGTCTCTTTTCCGTATGCTCTCTTCTATTCCTTGGTCTATCTGTTTACTCAGATGCAGTACCACACTGTTTTAGCTATAGAGGCTTTGTAGTGCATTTTGGTGCTTGCCAGAGCTAGGACATATTCCTGACCCCAAAGACTCTTCTTTTTAGTGTTTTCCTTGCTATTCTCACATGTTTAGTTCCTATGAGAATTTTAGTATTGACTTTTTAGCTCTAGAAATAAAGATTGTTTCTAGAATTCTAGAAATAAATGTTGTATTCTAAATTTTTCCAGAATAAAAATACTCTTCTTGAAGTAAAAATTGTTTTGGGAGCATAATAAATTCAGAAATTGGGGAAAAGTGGCATCTTTTTTATGTTAGGACAACCTTTCCATTTGTTCAAGTGTACATTTTGTCTGTAAGATGTATTTTATAGGTTTCTTTATGTTTTCATATTATCTTGTTAAGTTTGTACCTCAGCATTTTTATTGTCATTGCCATTGTTGGCAATATAATACATGCATCTTTTTCCATTTTATCTTCTAATTGGTTATTATTACTGTATGTAAAAACTAATGAATTTTGCATATTAATTTTAATTAATTAATACATTTTCTATTATCATGATGTAGTGTTCAATATATTTCCATAAGATCTTATTAGTGATTATGTTGTTTAGTTATGCTATATATCCTTGTTTATTTTTTAATCCAGTTGGTCTGTTTTATATTAAAAGTATGGGGTGTTAAAATATCCTATTGTTAATGTTTCTATTTCTGCTTGATTCAAAAATATTCATAGCAGTTAAATCTACATGATAAATTATTATAGAATTATAAATAGTAATAGACTTACAAAGAATGTCTAACTTAATGCTTTTTGGCCTGAATTCTCTCTTATGTCTAGATTACTATCCCTACTTTCTTATTATTTCCCTTTGCCTGTTATATTTTTGTTTTTTGTTGTTATAGCCTTTTTGAATCATTCTATTTAGGTGTGTGTCAGCAGAGTTAGGTTTTCTTTATGAACCAATACAAATGTCTTTTTCTTTTAATGGACTAGTTCAACCTATTCTATTGCTTTATTTGACTCTTATGTTTAAATTGTCATAACATTTTATGTCATAATTACTGTGCATATCATATTTAGCATGGGTGTTTTTTTCTGTGTGGTATGACTTTGCAGTTTTTATTTCTTTTGTCATTAAGAAAGGTTTTTTATAGTTAACAATTCTGTATTGTATATTTGGAAGTTGTGGATGTTAACTAAATTTATTGTGGTGATCATTTCACAGTGTATCTATTATGTTGCATATCTAAAACTAATACAAATACAGTGTTATATGTCAATTACATTTCAAGCAAAAATAAATAAATAATTCTTATTTTTGTTCTAGTGGATACCTTTGTATTTGCACCTTTACAATGCCTTTAATTTTGATATTTTAACTTTCTTCAATATGGTTTGTCAGTTGCAAATTGTTTCTTTTGATTCCCACCTATTTTCCATATAGTAAATAATAATCTTATTCTGCTTTCTTCTGTTTCTATCTCTTTTCTTCACATTTTAAAAGTTGTATTCTTTTGATTTTTCAGCTTGTAACATTTACATGCTATTCTACCAACGTTCCCACTCTTACTTATGATTACATCATAATGTATTAAATATATATGTATATTAAATACTCACTATTAGTTTACTAACTAACTGACCATTACTTTGCAAACTTATGTTTGCCCAGTTTTCTCTTGGTTAGATAAAGATCTGCCTCTGGCAAATTCTTTAGGAAAAGTTTATGGATAAATTATCCCCTAAATTCTTGCATATTTAAAACTGTTTTTCTGTAACATTTGACATTTGAAAGTCAGCTTGGTAGTATATAAAATCCTTGATTCAAATTTTCTTTACTTGAGATTCTTAAAAGCTGATCTCTGCTGCTATGCTTTGTATGTTACTTTTGAGAAATCTAAAACCACCCTAACTTTTTACCCTTTTAAACAAATTATTGACTCTTTTCCCTAAAGGCCCTGAGGGTTATATATGTATATGTGTTTGTGTATATATATGTTATATAATTTATAACATGTTATTTATATATAATATATATTATATAATGTATTACATAACATATATTTATATTATATGCAATAAATATTGTTTTAATTACATAAATATATTAAAATTTTATCATCTATAAATACTAATATAAACAGTATATAAAACATACATAAATAAATGTTATATATTATATACAAAATATTTTTATTTGTGTGTATTTTTGTCGTTAAATTCTAACAATTTTGTTAGGATATGTCTTAAAGTTGATCCTGTCAGATAGGTTTTCCCAGATATACTGTGGTCTCTTTTAATATGCACATGTCTATTTGCTAATTTCTGGGAATATTTTGGGGGTTATGGTTTAATTAATTATGTGCCATTGCTTTGATTTTCTTCTTCCAGGATTCACTTATACACATACTGTTTCTTCTTTTTATGGCTCTCATTTCAAGCACTTTTTCTATGACTTTTTTTACTTCTTTATTTCATTTTCATTCTCTTCATAGTTTTCCTGCTATTCTTCAATGTCCCTTATAAAAATTTTATTTGTATCTATTCTCCCTTGGCCACCTTGTAATTTATTCTTCATTTTTGAGATTCTGAGATAACTGTTTTTTAAATTTCTTTCCTGAGTTCTATCAATTCTCATTGCATTTATTGACATTCTATTATTATTCAGTTCTGTTCTCAGTACTTGAATTTCTGATTATAGGTGTGATATGTGTATAATACAATAAGAAATGGATACACATAAATATCTTCAACTACATGTTTGGGAATATTTAATTAAGTTGGGAGTTTTGTTACAGCAAGTCTCTTCTGCTTCATGATTTTAGAAGGTGAATTTTTCATCATCAGAAATATTCCAATTCTTATTTTCTGTTATTGTTCTTAAAGTAGGTTTGTATAAAGTTTGTTCCTATTTCCAGGTAGATGGACAAAAGTCCTCATTAAAAACTGCCCTTTTCTGTCAGTACAATAAAACACAATCGTTAAATGGTTGATTTTATTGGCTGGGAGAAGGAAAGAGGCCATCATACCTTAAGGTTCTCTGTCTTTTCATCATGATCCTTAATTTTTCTCCTATTTTATTCTTTCCCTTCAACTGTCAGATTTCTAGGTGTCTTGAATGGTTTTATTCACATTCCTGTTGTTCTTATGTGTTTTGTTGGTGATGGTGATGGTTTTTATTTTTATTTTTTGTTTAGCCAGCTCTGGTTAGATTTTCTACCATTTGCAACATAAAGAGTCCTATCTGATACAGGTAAACTCCCCCATACAAAACCACAATAATCACACAAAAGTTTGTATTGCAACTAAGTATAGAAAGATACTGTTTTAAAATGTGATGCATAGAATGCTTGATACTCCTTGACATGCCACCACTCTGCGCTGTATCAGAAAACTACCAGAAAATTTTCCATGTCATAAATATATATTTTTAAGATCTATTAAAAAATAGTTTCATCTTAATAAAACTAAATGTATCCCACAGTCAATTAAATGGTTACAGAGGATAAGGGATTTCTTTCCATTTTCTGTACTTTGCTTTCACCCAAACTTAATTCAAATATAAACATAGATATTTTTAAGTGATACATTAAAATATTTGCTAAGATTAATATCAATATATTTGTGATTTCCTAAATAGTACAACATTTCTCTGTACTTGGCAAAAACACTTTGCAAATATACCTTTTATGACACTTATATTATACTACAACTAGGTTAACAATGCTTATTTAAGACTTATACATATCTCATGATTTTTTAATCACCTCTTGTTTATTTCCAGTTTTTGTACAAAGGAAGCACAGTACTATAGGGAAATCAAAAATAGATTTGTTCTTATATGTTTTTTAGGAGGCTGCAAAGAGTGGTATGGATTCAGGAAGCCACCATTTTTTCTAAGACGAAGTCTTTTGACATGAATTGGATACTCTGCCTTGCCTGTGCTTTTAAAAGTGCCATTTGATGTAAAAAGCAAATTTTCTTACTCTCTTGTAGTCAACTGACCCTTCAAATACTGTTTGCCTCTGGCACATAGTCAAACACCTTGAAAGACGCTTCATGTTAATTTTTGCGAACTCATCCTTCTCTTCAAATTTAAGTGTTTATTTTTTGGAATGGTATATACATTTCCTGATCCAGTTTGGCAAGGAAGATTTATCAAATAGCTTGGTAATGTCTCCCTATTTCTTCCAAGAAGGTCCTATATTTCCTATTTAAAAATTTTCATTCTATCGTTCCTCCTCCCCCTGAATAAAATTAGAATCAGTATTAGAACTACAGTAGGTCTCTAATTTACCCTAGTTTGACTTATGATTTTTTGACTTTATGATGGTGTGAAAGTGATACACATGGAGTAGAAACCATACTTAGAATTTTTACCTTTTCCCTGGATAGCAATATGTCCTATGATGCTCTCATGATTCTGGGCAGTGGCAGCCAGCCACAGCTCCCAGTCAACCAGCCAATCACAAGGGTAAACAACCAATGCATTTACAACCATTTTGAGCCCATACAACCAGTCTGTTTTTCATTTTTAGTAGAGTATTCAATAAATTACATGAGATACTCAACACTTTATTATAAAATAGGCTTTGTGTTAGATGATTTTGTCCAATTGTAGGCTAATCTACGTGTTGTGAGCCCATTTAAGGTGGGCTAGGCTAAGCTATGCTATTTTCAACTTCTATTTTGGGGATGTTACCCCATCACAGGTAGATGAAGATCTGTACAGGAATGTAAAAAGTTTGGGCTCATATAAAATTAATGTGAATGTAATATTTTGCTTAACCCATTACAAATGATCACTTGGAGGTAAATAAATCCTTTGCTCATTGTTTATACTGCCAAAAACCTAGGCATACATCAATGCTATTTGATAAAAATAATCAAGAATGGCAAGAGCAAATGAGAGATAAACACAAAATAACAGTATAATAAATTAATGATTTAAACCTTCCCTTTCTTATTTGGAAAGAACTATTATCTGCTACTGTTTAAAAAATTATATTTACAATGGGTAAAAGAATACAGTTCCACTCTCCAGTGGGTAAAACTAATATATATTAAATTTAGAAAATAAAATCAAAATAACATCATAAGGTGAGGTTAGGCTAGCAAAACTCAGAAAAGTTAGAGTTCTTGTAATTTTTATATTATCTTCTGTGTAGCAAACACGTCTGACACTTTAGGACCTTCGATTAGCAGATCATTTTGTAGACTTAAATAATCGGAAGTACATTTCCACTATTTTGAAGACATTCGTCAAATTGGTCAGACTTCCCTATTTTTTATTGTTAAAGAAAGGAGTGGTAATAAACATACATTTTGTGCAAGCCCCTTGTGACTGAATAGTCAATTCAGCTGAACATAAACACAAAAATAAAATATGTTTCTGGTTAAACAGGAATCTAATTAACATATGACATAGTACCAGTAAATGCCTAAAAGACAATTTGTTCATTTATGTTATGAAATTTAAAACCTCACCTAAGCTCTAGAAAGGCTTATCTTATAGCACATATTGAGGAATAGTAATTCTGTATATGAAGACATCCTAGGACTGAAGAACATGATAAGGTAAAAGATCCCTGAGTCAAATAATGTGTGACGTGTTTTGATATTATAACAATATCTATATCTCTGGAAGAAGGAACATAAAGTATGAATAGCTTATTTTAGTACCTACCAACTCCAGTGCAGTCTCTCTCATTTTATTTAGCTACTGAAGGCTTGCAATTAGCCTACAAATACCTTTAGGTCCTATGGTGCCAAATAAAGTAAAATCACAATTAATCCAACATGGAGCACTTTGGTCATTATGAATTCCAAGTAATTGTGTTCATGTTGTTGTTTTTCATTTGGAGTGATCACTTTCTGTTTCAATGTTATTGCTGAAATTTTTTTTGAAAATCAGCTTCATTTCTTCATTTGCTGAGAGAGAGGCTATAAAAAGATGTATGCCAAATACTGGGATATGTACTGAAATTATTTCTTAAAAAAAAGTCCTTATGATGTAGAACAATATTTTACATGTAATAAATCCTTCAATAAATATGTTGGGAGAATGAATTATTAGATATTGCTTATCTGTATAAATTGAAGGCAAAAATAATTCATTATGATTCTTGTTAGTCAAGTTCTGGTTAAAGGTATTTTAAGGTAATTGGTTCTAAATCCTCCCTACCAAAGATAGAACATTTTTATAATATCCCACTTAGGATCACAATGCCTGCCGATTCATTCGGATGTCTGTGAAATAAGGAACTTCAGTGAGAATTTTAGGGTTCATTAACAATCTCCAATTCTAAGAATAATTAATCTTCCTAATGTGAATGATAGCCAAATTCACATACCAACTGTCTGAATTCATAATAAGCCTGGCACGAGGTGTGTATTAATAAGGTGTATAGTAGGTAAGTGCAAGTGTTAGTTGATGGAATCCCGAAGAGAGAGAGATTTGCTCCTGTTGAAATGATATTATCCTTTGGATAAAAGATGGATGGAAGGGGAATTCCCCTTGTTAATAGTGTGTAGTATTCTAAAGCTGCTAATAGGTCATTGCTTTATATGGCCCTTGAATGACTACCTTTGGGAAATCCCAAATGATTTTAATTAAAGTGGCCATTATGGAAGTCAATAATTATGGTAGTATTTGAGAGGCAATTCTTTTGTAATATGATATAAATGAAGAAAAGATATCATCAAAGCCTTAGGGACTTTGAGAGTGACAAGAAATATGCAACAATATTTAATAAATGTACATGGGAGGACATACTTGAAACATGGCTATATTCATTGAGGCCTCATCAAAAGTCCCTTCAATTGATGATCCTGGAATATGTGTGAATATAAGTATCTGAAGCTAAGCAGTGTTGTGGGACAAAAGCAGGGCCACTTGGAAAAAGTTGCTGTACATGAGGGAAATTACGTAATGATAAGCTCATGGAGGCAGAAAGTGATGTGGCAGAATTTGCTGAGACATTCCTGGAAAGAACCCATGCTTCCATCTTCTGATACCTGAATAGTCTTTTCAATACTCAACACCTTTTTTGCACTAGATTTCAGGACTTCCTTGATACGGATTCAGTATTAACTTTAACTTCCCATTTGCTGTCCAGCTCTGTTTTTTCACTCACAAAATGTATCTGTTTATGGCTGGAGGAGACAATTGATAGTACCCCTAACGTTATTACTGGATTCCGTGGTGCTGACTAAGCAGGCCACCTTATTTTTTTCTTTCTGTTTTCTGCATTACATGGAACATGACATAATTCTACCAAAGTTGCCCCATTCCCTGCTAGCTCACGATAATATTTTTTATCAGTTTACAAAGAATTGCTCCTTTTTGCCAAGAATCTGGACTACAGCAAACATACAACTCCTGACTCAGGAGGGTAAGTTCTTTATGACCACTAACCAATATCTTTGTTCATTTTCCTGGAGTACCTAAAGACGTTTTATGAGAACTGTCCAAAACTCCTCATTTAGTCCTCTCATTCAGTTCATTGCCACTGGAGGGTCCTTGCTTTCTTGTATTACCTAGATGAGACCCAGGTTCTATTTAAAACCTGAGCCAAAACGAAAGCTTAGAACTTATGATCTTATTATTTTCATGATTACAAAGGTAATCCAAAGTCATTCCAAGACATTTTGGAAATGACCCTAAAATAACTCATTAACAATATAGAATATGTTCCATGCTTTTCCTTATACACTTTTCACTATATAGTGAATAGTAACGTATGACCGACCTTCTGAAATGTAAACCTAGATTTGAGCTGCAATGAGTTGGGCTTTTTTTTTCCACACTATCAAAAACTGAGCACCTTATTCAAGACAAATGTATGCCCCTGAAGCATGGCAATAAAAATCTCTGACCCAGTTAATTTGAATAGCGTCTTAGAGGCACAGTGTCATGTTAGGGTAACGATCCAGCACATGAGGACTAGATACCCCCTGGATGATGCAAGACCCACAACCTACTACCTGAGTGTACACTGATATAACACAGGTAATGCTAGTACTTTGTGATGCCCCTATCTCATCCTCTCCCAGAGGTTCCAGAATAGTTTTCTTTATTCCCGGGTGGAGAAGATTCTGTATTCCTTAATAACATCTCGGCCTATTTTATTTCCTAGACTCATACTACCAATTTATTCAGGGAAGCTGAATAAACACTTTCCAAATGTTAGCAGACTGAGGAATTTGAGTTTGTCCTAAATCAAGTTTCTAAAGCATATCACCACACTCTACAAATCTAGATATCCTCTACAAAGTCCAGTATTATAAAATGGTTAGAGCCCCTGAAATATAAACACCCAACACTCCCCAGCATGCCTGGATTACAGCCAGGCCTCACTGCATGTTCTTCAACACCTACATCTTCCTCAACAACCTTGGTATTCAGAGACTGCTATCTCTTTCTATAACCTGCACTGGCCATTCACTTTAGCCTTGATGGTGTCACAGCAGCTTATAAGAACACTCTCTCTTGGTTCTTCTCCTTCTGCCCAATTCCACCCCTCACTACAGAAGTCCCCAAGGTGACTCTGAGAAACTCCAGGTCAGGTCTAGAATTTCTCAAAGTTCCAGTTGATCCTCCTGACGGATTTCACCGATGAATTCTAGTGAAATAGTTACTGTTTATAAGCACTGCATCCTCAGGTGGAAGAGCAGGTCTCATAGAACCATTTCTGGTTCCTCTGTTCTCCCAGAACAATGGTCAAAACCTAGAAGTCATTTGCTCCACTATTGTTCCCACCCACAGTCTTCCATCTTGGACCTTGCTCTCCAAGTGTTCTATCCCTGCTTCACCCACCCCACCACCCTGCACCAGGGTGTGATCTATTGTCTGTTAACAACCAGCTCCCTGACCCACACTAACCTAAGCTGAATTGGAGTAGACTTCTGATGGCACCAAAACAGAACTTAAATACATGGTAGAGTTGAAGAGATTTTTACCCTGAGACCCAAATGTAACACAAGTGTTACATCTAAGTCAATACAAAGTAGGGAAATCCGGATAAAGGCAGTGCAGCAACAGCAGACAGTTGTTAGGAAAAATTTTCATGAAGTCTTGAAGCCAGTTCTCTAGCATCTAATCAAGCATTTTGTCTTTTAATTTCAACCCCTCATTAAACTACTATTTTCAGGTCATCTTCTTCGTGCCACTTCATGAACTCTGTGTCAGTTGTCATTTTTGTTTCCTGAATGTTGCTACTTAGTCACAGACTGTAACTGCTGACCACTCACCTTTACCTAGGACAAACCTGGTACATTCCCCATCTCTGCACATTGAACCACCCCAAGCATTCATATTTCATCACTGTAGAGCATTCCTATGATCAATGATTAGAAAAATACTTCATATTTCTACAAAAGGTGGTGTCTCATTGCAAACATATTGGCTGTCCATGAAAAATGATATGAGAAGTAATTTTATTCTTTGTCTAAGTATACTTTGAAAATAGCATCAGTATTCTCCTGAAAACAGAAAATATAGGACACTGTAGGGGTATAAAAGAGGAAAGGGAAAGTTCTACATGGAGATGATTTAGGAGTTTTCCCTAAGTATACTTGTACGTATTCTAAAGATACACGTATATCCACATATATACAGAAAATAGATATATACACAAAACACACATATATGCATACACACATATAAAGAATGCATATATATGAACATGTAATATGCTTCTATTAATGTATATACAAAATACTGAACCCTAACCATACCCCTAAATAGGTGTTTTCATGTTCAGCTCCATTTTTCCCATGTTAATTTCACTTGGGTTTACAAAGGCTGTAGCATAAAGGAGAAATACAAAGTATAAATAATAATTTCAAACTCTACTACCCATCAAACAGATATAAAGTCAAAGACAATGTGTACAAAACCTCCGGAGTGGTCTTTTTTTTTAAATATTAAACACACACCAAGAGTAAAATAAGCACATTGCTAAAGGGGTATCATTCCATCCCAAACTGCATGATCCAGACAAATGGGAACTTGTTTCTCAGTCGCTGTACTTAAAACCATTCTTTTTAAATGTAGAAATGTTCTGTAAGGAAGACATTTTATCATCCTTGGATTTTAACCTGACCACTTGGAGTTTTACACAACTTCGTCTCTCTACAAAGAACACATCCATTCTTGTTAAAAAAAACCCACAGAAGTCATAAACACACAAAAGTCATAAAAGTGCACAAGAGTCATTTGATGTCTTCCTCGCTATTTAGTTTCTAAACATATTATCCCAACAGCCTGAGACATTCCTCTTAATGTGATAAGTTGCAATGATGGACAAACTAACCCCTTTGATTTACTGAATAAAGTTGTGAGTACCATGCACCTCCATTTCCAAAGACTGTGCAAACCCCTTTTTTGTTTTGGTTTGTGTGGGTTCACTCCCACTGAGATGAACTTTTAAAAAAGTCAAAGTAAAACAATTGCTACCACTAAGTCATGAAAACATGACTTCTAACTAAGTTATTATACATCAGTTTAGACTTGCTAAAAAATGGGCTTTTGGTTTACAACAGTTAGGAATTCTTGGAAAGAGTGTTGGCTAAATTTTTGCTCTGTATGACAGGTCATATATAACCCAGAGTAACCTCAATGTCATTTCAGTAGCCAAAAGTTCTCACTTTACTAAATGGTCCTCTTCTTTGAGTGATTATTTCAAATTGCGCTCATAAGAACAAGACCATCTACTCTGGTCTTTTAAAAAAATAACATCACGAAATATCATCTTATGTCTGTCTTCCAAGATTTTTGACTGATACTAATTATTCATTAAATGTTTCTTGAGCCCCTGTGAGGTGCCTGGCATTGTGTTAGGCAGGTACCCTAGGATGAGGTGCAGTGGAGAGTCACAAATGCAAAGAAAACAGAAGGTAGAGGGCACAGTGGGGATACAAAAGAGAAAGGGGAAAAGTTCTGCAAGCATTTGAGGCTATAGAATGGTAGCAGTGGAGACTGGGCAATTCTTTTCAAAATAGACTCTAGATTCTGAGTTTGAATCTTGCCTCTGTAATTTGAATAAATTATGTATTCTTAATTCCTAGGGCTGAGGTCCTTTTACAGTAAAAAGGGGTTGACAAGATGTTTTTCCTCATAGAGTTACTGTGAGGATGAAGTGACAAAATCCAATATATAAACTGTGTGGAACACAGTAAATTATCAATAAATGTAGGCCTGTTACAAATTTTAAAAGATGATTAGTTCACTAGGCAACAGGAGGGAGGGATATCAAATGGTGCTTTCTTAGAATACATGGAAAAGAAATCTTTCCTCCAAATCTTTTCCCACTTATTTATCTACTGAAATTAAAGCAATAATACATTTTAACGGAGGCAAATATTTCTAAAGGCTCTCCTATCTGTACTGTCTGTTCATTAAAAGCTTGAGGAGATGCTAAAGGAAGACTCCTGGGGATATGTCACTAAGTTATTGACAAAAACTCATGGAATATTATCAACAAAACTACATAAGAGGAATTAAAACAATGATTCTGGAACAAAACTAGAATTAAAGGTATCAAGATGATCTGGTTTTATACTGTGTACCAAACATAATAGAAATATCTATCAGAAAGAAAATGTAGACTTTTTTGAAGAGGGCATAACAATATAATTTCAAAATCCTTACAGAAGTTTGTATTTTTTGACCCAGGAAATTCCCTTTGCAATCTATCTGAAGCAAACAACTTGAAATGCAGAAAAGTATTTCAGTGAAACGATGTTCATCGCGGCATCATTTACAATGGAAATAGTGTTATTGGAGTGACAAAGTCAATTGAGGTCTAAGAGGTTTTTAATTACATAGGAAAATGCTCATTTTAAAATGTAAAATGAAGAAAGCATAACACTATCTCAACTATATAAAAACCCATAAAAGAAAGACTAGAAGGAAATATGTCAAAATGCTTACAATGATATCTTCTGGCTGGTGGGCAAGAAGGTCATCTCTTATTATTCTTTTTTCCTTTTTCATACTTTAAACATTACCATGAAGAACACATATTGCTTTTAGAATCAGACAAATAAATAATTAGAAGACAGAAAAAGGAAAATAAAAATACAGTGCAGTTCTATGAAATTTTTCAGTGGAGCAATGTTCCAAGGAAGAATTTTAGGTGAGGTTTCTCTTTGGTCATCCATCTCTATTCATCAAACTGTCACTGTGGCCTTCGACATCCTTTCTTTGCTCTGAGTCATGTAAAATCACTTGCTTTCCCAACAATGCATCCACTGTGTGGTGCCATCTTTTTTACATTTACTCATATCCTAGTGTGCTGGCCTGGGAAGCTCTGAAAAATCTGTCCCCTGAGCATAGAATGCTTTTTCCAGGAGAGATTTGAGATAGGAACCAATCTCTGGCCAGAGTCCTTAATACGAAAATGATGCTACTTTAAAAAATTTTTTTTGTAGCTGTCAATAAACTGTTACTCAATTTGACCACCAAAATTATTCTTGTGTTTTCTTTTCCTTGTAACTGTCATGGTTAATAAAGAAGTTTTTTCCCTGGCCATATTTGAATTTTACGCATAAATGCATAGATGCTGAAATTCAGCCTGAGGCCATCAGGAAACTCCATATGTCAGTTCTCTGGTTCAGTCTTACACACACTTTCAGGTAGAATATTATTGTCAAACTGCTCATGGCCTGAAGAACAATCAATGGATTGTTTGGCTTTGCTTCACTTCGCTTTCTTTTAACGCTACTCAACCTGGACTATTGACTATTATAGCCACAAATAAAGTGAGATGGTAAAAGCAATGAAAAATGTAAACCCCAAATATAACTGAGGTTGCAAAGTAGAAAACACAGCTCATACTTTTAAGGTGCATATATTCTGTAGCTGCACTGTCCAATGTGGTAGCCACCAGCAACAGGTGGCTTTTAAGCGTTTGAAGTGCAGCCGGTCTTAATTGAGATGTGCTGTAATTCTAAAATACATATCAGATTTCAATGAAAAAAAGAAAGAAAAAGAATGTGAAATATTTCAGTAACTTTATATATGAATTACACATTAAAATTACAGTATTTTGGATAGAGTAGGCTAAATTAAATATATTAAAATTAATTTCACATTTTTCACCTCTATGTTTTTAGTGTTACATATATTGGTTGTGTTTGTGACTCACATTGTATTTCTACATAAATTTTCACTCGCATTAAAATTAAATGACCAGACAAAAGTACATAACAATACTGAAAAATAAATCTGAGGAATGTTAAAAGGTATATATAATGCATTTATAAATTAGTAATAAAGACTATAAATACGGTTAGTTCAGAAAAAAAAGAAATGGAGACAGACAAGGGAAGGGCAGGCCTTGGAAAATGTGTCCAGCAATTCTCCATGGTCCTTCAACATAATGGCCCAATCGACTCTTCTGATTGTTTGATCTTGGTTCCTCCAGTCATGTTTTAGTCTAATTCCTAACTTTTTAAACATTAATTCAATGTCTTGGACTTCTATTCTACACTATGATGCTGTCCGTCTGACTCACTTCTAAATTGAAGTGCATGTATAAAAAAATTGAATCACTTCAATGATTTTAAATTGCTCTTCAATGTGCAAAGCAATTTAAAATTACTGGAGTGCTTCCAATTTTTATTAGTCCTTGAATTTGGAAGTGATCTAGGCTTTTCTGGGCATGTGCAATGCACTGTGACTTAGAATTATTGAGCTCTCATGCCCCCTCACACCCCTTATTCTTAAGAAGCTGATTCCACTTTGCAATGGAAACCATGAGGAGGGTATGGCATGGAAATGAAATGGCTAACGAAAAACATGGGGGGAAATAGCTTCCATTTAATAATGAGAACTATACTTTGTAATTACATAGTGTCTTGCCCAAGGATCTCTAAGTGCTTCATAAACATTAGCTCATTCATCATGAAGACATCTTACATGGGAGCATATTTCCAGTGTAGGAGGGCAGAGGTAGGGATGGGTGAGGCCATTTAGATTGGCTTCAAACATTGAGTTGGGTAATTTGAATTATTTGAGAGCTATGCCTAGAACATCTATTTTTGGTGCTTTTTTTTTTTTGCAAGGAGAAGGAGATAATGTTATACTGTCTGATCCATTTGCAAATGTCATGAAAAATTAACTTGGCAATGCAGAATCTACTAAATAAATCGCTTATCCCAAAAAAACTCCATGAGCAAACAAAGTGATTGGTTTCCTAATTTAATTAGTTTATGTTAAACTTTGAAAGAAAATACATAAACCTTTCCACCATTTTCTTTCAAGTTAATCCTTTCCTGTTCAGCATATACTAAATCTACTGGACCTAAAACATTTACCTGTGACACAATTTATCTGAGAATATTGAAATCATAGGCTTTTTCTCTGCTCTTGTAATATGAGAAGTTTTCATCAATACAGGGGTCTAATAAAACCTTTATTGTGGGAGTGGCTAAATTCAGGACCAAGAATAAGAAATTCTCTTTTTTAAATGTAGACTAAGAAATAGTTGTCTGCTTTTTCTTTACTCTTATGAAACAGATTATTGAGACTTACTATGACACAAGCACCATGCTAGGCACTGAAAATAGTAATATTGAATCTAATGAATTGGAGACTGTAGTCAATCAGGCTTATTTGGAAGGGAAGATTTCAATTGGGCTCACTATCTGATCACACACTGGAAGGGCTTATATAATCAGAATCCTCACTATCTGAGTAATAGTCCCTGTAAAACATGATACCCTATGATGAAAAACTTTATTTGCCAAACAGGATCTAGTCCCCAAGCAATATGTCTGACGCACGAAGAAGACGTATCTAGTAGCACTGACTGAGTCCTTGACAAAGGCCATTTGTTCCTTATCTGCTATAAACAAACAATGACAACAAAGAGGGGAAGAAAAGACGTGCTTAAGGGTCCTTTCTTAGGAAAGATTGGAAGAAATAAAAAGCAAGTGAAATGAAATGACCTCCAGAGACATGACAGAATAATTGTCCACAATTGCTTGCCATTGACCACATACAAAAATCATGTTTATGAATATAAGGTGTTAGTTTCAAGTCAGGCAAAGAATCTCAGTTTGTTCTTCTACATTTGCAGTGTCGATCCTGCAGAAATGCAGGGCTGTACCTCTCTCACCCAATTCTATAATATGTGTGTGTTGTTGTCAGAGTTCTTTTTTAATCCCATTTTGAACAGTATGACCTATAGGCGGAAATAGAATCTACAGTAATGCTAAAGGATTAAAAGGAATGAACCTCTTGTTTAGAAAATTAGCTAATCAATATGCCAAGCTTATTTTTAAAAATGCTTTAATTTTTTAAAATGCAGCATGTCCGCCCCAGCTTCCTGTATTTGACTCTGATAATAAAACTTTCATTATGACTAATGCAGTTTAGCTAAACAAATTAAAGAATGCACAGTTTATGCTGAGGAGAAAGTTTCCATTAGCCATTGCAATGCTCTCTGCCTGGTTAGTGAATAATGACTGCCATCCAGGCCAGACAAGCGAGGCTTACCTTCTGTGATGGAGAGACAGGAAGCAGTGGGTAAGGACTGGGGGAGAACAGGGCCATGGTTTTTCCAGATAGAGACTATGAACTGATTTGGGAAGAGAGAAGAAGAAAGGAAGAGGGATGAGCAACCCTCCTTTTCTCCTGGTTGCAAAGCTCCTCCCATTTTTTGTTAATAGAACCCAAGTTGAATGTCAAATGGAACCTGGGGGAGCAGGTGAGGGGCACGGGAGAGAATCCCCACAGACCCCAGCCTACATGTTATGGGGTATGTTATGAGTTAAGTTGTGCACTCACCCACCTTCCCCCCAAAAAGATGTTGAATTCCTAACCCCTACTACCTCTGAAAATGAATGAGCTTAATTTGGAAATAAGGCCATTGTAGATTAATTAGTTAAGAGATAAGATCATACTGGAGTACTGTGGGCCCTTAATCTAATATAAAGAAGGTCATGTAACATCACAGGCAAAGACTGGAATGATGTAGCTACAAGATAAGGAAAACCAGAAATTGTCAGCCACCACCAAAAGCTAGGAAGAGGAAAGGAAGGATTCTACCTATAGGCTTCAGAGGAAGCATGGATTTTGGACTTCTAGCCTCCGGAACTGTGAGCAAAGATATTTCTGCAATTTTAAGCCACACAGTTTGTGATACTTTGTTATAGCAGACATAAACTCACACAAAGTAAAAGAGATTTTCACTGTTTTTTTTCAGAGCCAAATTCATAACAGAATTTTCTGGAAGTTGCCTAATGTCAGAAAAGCTGACTGTGAGTAGCTGTGACTGAATTAGAAGTGAGACCTGAGTTTTATGTAAGATTTGGCCAATCACTAGCTCTGTGACCCTGATCAAATCGCTTCCCTTACCCAGTATCTGTAAAATGCCACTTCTATTGTCTCTTCCAGTCCTATTGTTTCATAGCTTTTTGAGTCACTAACTGTCGTAGATCACATCTGGGGAGGGGCAAGGCTGGGAGTGGGAGAAATCAGTTCAAGTTCTTCTTACCTCCAGGTCAAGTGCGCAGACTGGAAGTGTGAGGAGAGAGGATGTTTAATATGGCTGCTCATTGATATACATCCTTTAAAAGAGCACTGAACTCATTCTCTCAGTGTCTTTGGAATAATTATCTCTTTTTTCCACAGAGGAAGAAGAAAATCCCAACTAAGGGTTGTAAAGGAATTTTTCTGAGGTTCCCCCAGAAAAATAGTGGCTAAAAGATAAAGAAAAATAAAAGCATAATTCTAGGAAAGAACTCTAGGAACCTGGGCATATCCTAGAGAAGATATTTTCACTACTTTTTATTCATAGCCAAAAACATAATCATTAAAGAGAATTTTGTCTGTTTGGAGCCCCAATAGCCTATGATTTTGTCTATTTGAAGCCCAGTTCTGGTACAAATCAGTATCATTTCATAGTAATTCATAATTTGATTAGGAGAATCTAGAGTTCCTCAATAGGCCTGATGTTTCTCAAACGTGCTCTAGCCTTAACCAGTTCATTGATAGCGAAGTTATGATCAATTTATTTGTAACGTTTTCCGGTTTCCCTCAGTCAGAGAATGTGTTTCTCCCCAGCATAATTTAGTCATGTTTTGTGTCCCTCCTCGATATGAAGCCAGAAAAGAAGGAGTCTGTTCTCCTCCCACCTCTCACCTTTAGGCAGACACTCACAGTCTCCCAGTCATCGCCTGGGTGGAAAGAAAACTGATCCAGGCCATGAACCTCTTTGCTGAGTTAGGATAAGACAAAGTTCATCAGTTTGGCAAACAGTTTGAAAGTGGAAGACCAAGGTACAGTTTCTACTATGATTTCTGGATGTTGTTCTAAGGTTTGAGATTGTGGCTATCTTTATAGCACCATGGAGCAGTAGATATGTTGAGATATAATTTGGGCAGCAAAATGGAGAATTAGCAAGTTTCGGAAAGGGTGCCAGACTGCCAGCAAGTCCAGCTCATCTCATAGTCAGCAAGTGCAGCTTAAATGGATATTAAGTTCAGCTGTTTCGACTTCACTTACAAAGGAAGAAACATAGATCCAGAGAAGTTATTACTTGCTCAAGAACATCTATTTAATAAATTGATTAACTTTGAACTGTTCTCCATAATTTTTATTGCTATTCCATATTAATAAAGATCTTAAAACATTTGAGATCCTGTTAATTATAAACATGAAGCAATTTTCCCAAATATATAAAAGTTAGAAATATAATAAGATCTGTTACTGAATAAATGAATAGAAGAATAAATAATTAAGGAAGAGAAAGATGACTTTTATTGCTAACTACAAATTCATTACTAGCTATAGTCTTTTAATGTTTCTAAGGCATTTCCTAGTTCCCTACTTCTTACATTTGACCCTTTCTTCTTATGTTCCACTGCATTCCACTAAAATTTCATCCCCTTTAGAGCATTACATTCCAGTGAAATCCTCTATCCTCATGATTTAAACCGGCCTATGTCTCTTGAAATGGAAATAAGATTTTATTTTTGCTATTGATCAAACAGCCCACTGAGGTCCTAAATTAAATTAGATTATCATCTTCTTTAGAGGTACCTGGCATTATTTTTATACTTAATTAATATAATACATTATTTTAGCATTCATTTAAAAAATTATAGTGGTAATCACATCTACTTAAGTTCTTCCTTCTCAGCTTTACTAAGAGAAAGGTAGTTTGTCCTTTGTATTTCTGATTCTGTAAGAAGCTGTAATACTCCACAATCCAAAAAGGATGAAAAAAAAAGGTAGAAGTAAGTGTTAACACTGATTGATATTCAAAAGTTATGGTTGAGTGTGGCTAACAACTATACTGTACATTTTATTTGGATTTCAAAAAATAAATCTATTGATTTTTTCCCACCTATGTAAACTGTCTACACTACCAAGAGTTGTCTGGAATATGGATAAATATCACAGTCTTATAAACCATAAAGAAACTATTCTTTTTATTATAATTTATTTATTTATTTTTTTAATGAGAATATTTATATTAAGGGAAAAGTTTTCATCACTGTCTTTCAGTTACCAAAATCTACAGCCATTGCTGGCTTCTGGGTACATTTATACAATTAAATACCAGTGCAGTTCTTCAATAGTTCAAATGTCAATTGCAAAAGTGCCTAGATTCAGAAGCAGCAAATAAATTCTTTAAAGGAGGAACTCTACAGGGAGACTGATAGGACAATAATTCTTTCCCCATGGAAACAAATACTAAAAGAAAACATTTTTTATGAAGTTGAAGAATACGTTGTTTCATAGTAGGCATTTTGCATACATAAAAAAACTAAAAGAATTATTTAAATCACTTAAAAAGACAATTTAGGTGATATAAATAACTTTATTTAACAATTCACAAAGTGAACAGTCTCCAAAGAACCACAAAATGGGGCAGAAGGCAGGATACTTTTATAGAATAAAGAATAAAGGGCAAGGAAGAGAAACAGAAAATATCTGACTGGCTTGAGCCACAGAGTCCATCTTGTCCCAGGTGAGAGAGACCATGGAAACAAGTTTAGACCCCAGAGTTGGCTTGGTGTTTGGGGTTGACTGACTGGATTCAGGGCATTTCTGGTCAGGTGGAACACTTACCGAGAAAACAAATCTAAGTTTCCATTTGCCAACATGGTACCCTGGCCAGGAGTGGTTCCAGTTTGAGCCTAGAAATTTATTTCAATAGAATAATTGACATATTTTTGCATTATCTCATAATTTCATAACATAGACGGTACAGAAATGTTTGCTAATATATTTGCATGAAAAGTTTTCAGATAATCCATAAAATAAATGCCTGAAAACATGTTTGCATTAAAAATAGTTTGCTTGCACTAAAAAATTAACTCTGACAAGTAATCTGTGTAAGATAGCAGAGATCTAAAGAAACTATAATAATAAAAATGCACAAAATCAGAATAGTCCTAGTCCCTCTATATCAGCCCATGGGAAAATTTTATCCCTCTAACTTCCTAACCAGAGTCAAATAACATGAGGACTCAGCCATTGCCCATTGAGTTGCTGATGAAAAGATACCCAGTCTAGAATACTCAGGAACTCAAATGTCAAATACTATTCAAGTTTCTCTTTCATTTGATTTTCGATGTGCCTACTCTTTCAGTGAACCATGGGTTCTCAGAGAGACCACATTTCACATTTCCACCTAAAGAAACCAGGAAAATATTCTTTGCCAGTGACATTATACATCTCAGATGTCTTTGCAAAGGCAATTTTTCAAGTAACCATAAATTAAGTTATTCTCTGAAGAATTTCAAAGGGTGCTTCCTGGATCCCTTCAGTGGTAAAGAAATGTAAGAATTTGTTTAAAATTACATCAGCCTAGTGTTTTTCACATGTAAAAATGAAATTTCAATGTTTCTTCCATTATATAGTTACTATAAGCAATTGCTCTAGTACTTTTACACACAATAAATAAGATGTATTATAATTAATTCACCCAACAATTCAGCTGCAAGGCTAAAAATGCCCATTTTACATTTAAAATCAAATCATATTTTTTGTTGTATTATATGGCATGGTTTTTGCTGTCCAAGAAGAATTTATGGGACCAAGACAATTTCTTTCTTTCTCTCTCTCTGTCTCCCTCTCTCTCTTTAATTTGTGCAGTGAGATATTACCCTAATGAAACAGAGCATTGTGAGCTTTTTCCCTTTAGATTCATTGAAAAAGTTCCTTGGATAAAATAACTCACATTGGGCCCTGTATCAGGACCCCAGCTCTCTTCTTTCTCAAGTGGCTTATAAACACCAAGGAAAACATAAACTGCTGGCATTGGCAGCACTTCCAGGAACTCTTAAGTAAGACATACAGTACCAAGAAGGGTTAATATCATTTGAAAGTTAAAGTTTGCAAGCCAATAACAAGACCATTCTGTACACTGCTGGGTCAGAACTATAATTAAGAAAATTGCCTTTAGTGTGCTCTTTGGTAATGCTATTATCATCTTCTTTTTTTTCCTTTTAACAAGAATAAATTACTTGGAGGTGTCCCCACTTCTTCCTCTTGCTCCCACTAAATGCTGATCCCACCCAGTCCATGCTAGTCTAGCATTTCAATGACCAAATGAAATTACATCAGCCTAGTGTTTTTCACATGTAAACCAGTTCACCCTGAAGAATTTTATACATTTTTCTTGATCTCTAAGCCACAGACTATTATTTTGACAGCTATCATTAATGCTGTGTCCAAGCAACCACACACGGACTTAGATGGATGGTGAAAGAGCTGAAGAGCTGAGAGAAATGGACACCCACTCTCATCTTCCTCTCAATTAAAGCAAAACCATCCACAGCTACTATACACAGAGCATCCTGTAGCAGTGCCAGAGTATATTACTGAGACCTTAGTGGGACACCCCATTCACAGAGAGGAAAAGAATCCCAAAGCAAATAGACCACATAAACTGAAAAACATCTAGAACTGTATAAATCTCATAAATTATAGCTATTCAAGTCTGAAATCAAATGAATCAATATGTGGCTGGAATTAAAATACTCCAACGTGCTCCACTGAAGAGGAGCCTTGCTGGTAAATTTAACAAAGAGAATTCCAATGTCAGGAGACATCAGCTAAAATGATAGAAAGTTCTGCCATCCATTTTTTAAGTACAGACCCTCATGAAAGGCCGTGTCGGTCTGCTGTGATCACTTACACGGAACACCAGGGTCTGTGGTCGCTCTGGAATTGTGAAGTCATTACCAGCTTTGGACCCACACAGTTTAATTGCTTCTCTCTGCCAGGAAATGACTATAACTGAATTCAGTGACTTAATTTACACTATAGGAAAAGAATCTAGTGAATATGGCAATGACAACAGCCCAGAACCTGGTATGTTTCAAATATGATAAAGAAGTTGACCAGTATTTTAAATTTTGATAAGGTAAAAGCACATACCAACTGCAGAACCTACGGTGGTAAGAATAAAAATGATGAGGAAGGATGTGTGATATGGATAAGAAACTGTAGTTAAAATTGGGATATTAACTTGTACTCAGAAATGTTACCCCGCCATAAAACAAATGAACAATAATTATCATAGGATAGGGTGTGGGAGGAAGAAAATAAAGTACTGTATATTATACTTAGGGAATGAGATCTCCAGAATAGAAAAACTATGGGACTAACAGCTCCTAAATGTATTTCTTTTTCTAATACTTTTAAGACTCTAACAATGTAATGTTTCCTAATTCTTTCTGTAATTCAAATGCAGACATGAAATGAAGGATTATTTTTGGATGCTTGTAGAATCATTATCTGTGAAGTTCTTTTAAAACTGATAGATAAGAATTCAACCAGGATAGTCTGGTTATATACCCTAAAATCTTGGGGAAATGGATAAAATTGCTCTTGAGACAGTATGAAGTTATCTAGTTATTCCATGTTTCTAAAATACTTTTCTTGGAAAACACCTTGAAATATAAAATATTTAACTTAATTTGAAGTTTATATCTATTTCTGAGGAGAAAAATGCTAAGTATGAAATTCTCAAGAATACTGCTCCCCTTTTCAGAATCTTCCTCAACAATTATTCAGATGAAAAAAGACATTATCACTAATGGCCACACTTTTTTCTGTTCATGACAGTAACTTCTCATACTTGGCAAATCTCTCAACCAGAAAAAAACACTGATGGATGCTCTCCTTGTTCTGAGTTATGAATTCTGGATAGTACTGTGGTATGGTTTTGTTAGTTTTGTTTTTTTAATCTCAAAAAGCTTGCTTTTAATGAAAAAGGAGTGTTTTCTCAAGCTTCTTTTTGTTGTTAGATGAAAATATGGATACATAAGTAAATAAAGCTAGTTTATCTTTCAGAGAATGCTGATTGAGTTAAGTTCAAGCAATACAGAAACTCAACTCTGTGGATTGCAGAACTTTGAACAATCAGATTTAATTCTTGTTTAGCTCTTCTGGGCTTGCACAACCAGAACTTCAACCTGTTCATTGATTCTTTTCTGAACATTCACTCAAATAAGTAATTTTTACTGAGCATTTTACTGATATACTATCTCTGTAGATTTAAGAGGGAAAATGAGTTCTTTGAAAAAACCATTAAAAAAGGAGTGTATAGGTAGATAGATAGGTACATAGGTAGATAGATAGATAGATAGATAGATAGATAGATAGATAGATAGATAAATAGATAGCATTTTAGAATACCCTTCTATAATCTAACAAGAAAAGGTAAACCAACTTTGAAAACACTGGAATTAACTTTTCAGCATATGAATGTCTTACAAATAGTACAGTAAGGCAGTAGAACCAGGGTATAAAGCTAAGATTTCAACAAAGGTTGTCTTTTCTTTTAAGAAAATAAATATCTAGATGGAAACAATTCTTTTATCTTTTCAGCTTTGTAACTTTTGCCAAAATACTTGAAAATTAGAACTTATGAGAAAAAGTTATAAGAACTAAAGCTATTTTGCAGAAAAGCAGCCTGATAATGATAATGATGGTAATGATATATTTTAAAAATCCAGGCCAACCAACAAATTTTTAGACTCTACAGGGGACAAAAAATTAAATATGATCCGTATCAGTCTACTCGGACTTCTATAACAAACTATCACAGACTGGGTGGCTTAAACAGCAGAAATTTACATATTCATAGTTCTGGCTGGCAATTCAGGATCAAGGTGTTGGTAGGGTTGGCTTCTCCTAAGCCTTCTCTCCTCAGCCTGTAAATGGCTGTCATCCAGGATCTTCACATGGTCTTTTCTCTGGATGTTTCTATATCCTAATCTCTTTTTATAAGGACACCAGTCATATTGAAATAGGGCCCACCCTCATGACCTCATTTGACCTTAATTACCCCTTTAAAGGTCCTGTCCCCAAATACAGTCACGTTCTGTCGTATGAGGAGTTAGGACTTCAACATGTGAATCTGAGTGGGTAGAAGGTGAATACAATGCAGCCGATAAAGTGGCTTAAGCTATAGCATGAATTTTGGTATTATAAATATTAGAAACATATTTGTGTCTAAGAAATAAAAAAAAATGTATAGGTATAGAGTGATTCAACTTTAAAACAAATTTAATTTGTTTAACTTATTATTTGATTTTGTAACTCAGCCTATGGTTCAAAACAACGTACTTCCAATAAGAGAATCAGGTCCCTTTTTACTCATTCTTTACTAAATCTGGGCACAATGGCAACCTGAAATTTCCATTGAAATCCTCATCTTCCTCCTCCTCCTCCTCAAGCTAACATTTATTAAACACTTCTTCGGGTAAGACAATGTGCTATACACATCACAAGCACAATCTTGCTTAATATCTATAATAATCTCATGAGTTAACTACAATTACTGTTCCTTATTACAGATGAGAAAACTGAGATTTACTGCACTAAATTATTGTATGAACACATAAAATGAGTAAATTGTGAAAGCTTAGTCAGTGTTCATTCATGCCTGAGTGTGGAATTTTCATGCAGACTACTTCTCATGACGGACACAATAGACATATAAAGGAAAACATACCTCAGCAGCCAGAACTGGGATTTGGGATATAAATAGCAGAAACTTCTACGACTTTTTGTAAGATTTAAACTACATTGAAGTAAATCCAGTTCTGACCCATATGTGAAAGAACATAAGGCCTAGGAAAAGGGAAGAAGGGATTCAGGCAAAATATTCCCCAAATGTCTTGGAATAAGAAGAACTGGAGGCAAAGGATAGATCCAGGGGTGAGCGAGGAGATTCCCATGTTGTTTACTCTCAGCCCAACTCACTCTCATCACTGACAGCCAAAGGATGAGCCAGAAGAAAAGCGAAAACTGGGAAGGAGCCCTTTTAAAAAGAGGGAGAAAGCATGAAATGAAACGGAAGAAGACTACATTCGTGAAATACTAAAAACCATCACAAATGGTTTAAAGTCCCCAGAGATTTTAAACTGGCATCAAGTAACAAAATGCAACTGTAGACATTCTGAAGTTGAAAAAAAAAAAGGGACCAATCTAAATGGCCCAAAAAGAAGACTGCTAAAAATACATATTATATATTCGGCGGAATGTCAAGGAGCCATTCAAAACTATGGTGTACAAGATTACTTATAAATATTGAAATTCTTGAAGATAAAATCTTTTAGGAGAAATATTGATTACAAAAGATACTTTGATACTGTAGGATTCTACATTTGTAAGTAAAATGTTAATATATCTATTCACGCAGAAAAAGATTGAAAATATGTGCCACAGAAAGGCATCTTAACAACTAGATGTGGCGACTTGCCATGAATAAGAGAAGTACACTACTATACTGGAAGAATTATGCCAGGCTGTTCAAGGGAAAGAGAACAAAGCCAGGAGAATACTAGCTCTTCTGAGGCTTCAGAAAAAGCCGAGGTGGTTAATTCAGGCTGTTATGTATCTTATGCATCTTAGTAAATAAGCAGTGAATCTTGCTAATGTGATACTTCAAAGTATAGGAATTTTCTCAAATCTAGTTGAGAATGGTTTGAAAAAGGTCAACTCTTGGCAGACAAAGTCCATTGGTGAATTCTTTTAAAAATACTGATTCCCTCAGTCCAGTTCAAGCCAATTAAATCAGACTCTCTGGGGAACCAAACTGTATTTTTCAGAAGTTCTACAGGTGAATCCAATGTGTAACCAGGATTGAGGATAAGTAGTCTAACTCTAAACAATCATCTAGCTAAATAGAGAAAACACAAGCATTTGTATCCCTGACACATTCTCAGTCAAGAATTTTCTAAGAATTGTTGAATATATATGTTTTAATGTGAATTATCTTATGATAAGAAATTTTTGTCTTCTTTTACTATGAACAATAAACTCTATCCAATGCCATCATTAACCACTTACAGTCACAGAAGGAGTAAAAAAAACACAAGTGCCATTTAAGGTGATCACAAGAAGGAAATAAGTGTCTTCTAGCCTTCCAACAGATTTGCACTCCCCTCTGCACTCCCAAGCTCCTGACAGTGTATATTTAATTGTGTCCTTACTTATGTATCTCTCCTTCCCTGCCCTGTGCTTCTTCAAGCATGGAGCTTTCTTTACCTTTTTATCAACATCCAGTATACAGTAGAAGCTTAATAAATGTCTGTTTATTGCACAGAGATGAATTGGCAGGCATTACTGTTATTTCTATTGTATTCTTTTCAGTTCTATGACTCTAGAATAATCTATGTTAACTATTTTCAGTCTTTCAAACTTCCCTATTCTCCTTCTACACTTTCATAATATTGCTTGATAACAATCAACTTCCCTTGTCATTCTGAAAAGCTGTAAGCAATACTGTAATATGTTACAATGTTGTCCTCATATAGGCATAAGAATTTTAAAGGTTATCCACAGCATGAGTACAAATGGTAAGTCATATCACATTTTATTTACTTCAAAATTCCTTTGACTTAATGAGTATCAAGTTATTTGTGCATGTCAAACTATTTTTTGAGGAGTAAAAATAACTGTGGTAAACAAATACAACATGTGCAGGTAGGTGACCCATAGATTATATGGTCTGAACTTCCTCAATTAAAGAAAAAATTCTGGAGGCAAATGGCTTAGGTGCAGACAAATTCAATATGTTCTGGGCTAACCATGACCATTCTTCCTTGAAACCATCCATCCTCAAGGATGTCAGCTGAAGTTCAAACATCCCAATACCCTTGTGGGTTAGGCTAATTCTGTGAAAGTTTAAAGCTTAAGATATGGTACAATCCATGTGCCAGGTGGAGAATGGATCACTTTACACCAGGGGTCAATGATCACAAATTTCAAGGGTGAGGAAGGATGTGCTATACTAGAAAACATCTGCAATCTTTACTTATATACACTATGCGACACTGATTTAAGGTACTTGGTGTTAGAAAGAGTGGACACTGTGATTGTTTTTTAAACCATACCAATTATAATTAATCATTCCAATGAAGAAAATGTGAAATGAATTTTATAAGATGCTATATGGCCTGCCTGTCAAAACACAGTATTTCAGCCACAGACTTAATTGTCATAGAATGTTTTGTGCTTACCCTAATGCACATAACTGAGTTTTCAATTTCTGAAAAGTTCTTGTGAGAATAAAAATGCACATGAGTATATTTCACATCTGCATTTTTTCCTTTGTTCAATTCCTTTTCTCACTCTAGGAATCTTGATATAAACAAGTTGAATCAAGTTAGTATCTTAAAAGTTGAGATCAAACGAAAGTATTCAATAATCTTTATTTTGGCTAATTCTCCACCAAGCAACTCAAATTATATTGCTAATGCCACTGCTGATATTTAACAACAGTAAAAGCCTTCTTATAGCTTGCATATCAATTGAGAAAAGACCTAATGTAGTAATATTTTAGAGCATGTTACCCTGTGCATCAAATTCATCTGTCTTTCTTTAATAACAGCAAGTTCCAATGATTCTTCATTAAAATCATTAATTTTTATTTTATGAGTCACTATTATTTGTTGAAAGATAATGAGGACTATTCACACCATGGAATTGTCTTATGTATTATTCTGCATTAAAGACACTGCTTGCTGTATTTTAGAATATGCCATAGCACACTGAAAGTGTGTCAAAAAGTCACTACAAAGATTTTTAAATGTTGCCCATATATACAGTTGTAAATGAGTATTTGGGTGAACCTTTACCATTTGAAATTACAGTAAAAATTCACCTACTTACTGTATTTCCTTGAGAGGGTATGTTAAGTAAACTGATACAGAATGAACAGAAAAGGATGAACTGCTGGTACTTATACAATCCCCTTATATCTAAATATTATCTTTTGTACCTTTCCAGTACTAAAATTCAGGAAACTTTTATCATAACAAAAAATATAAGTCATGAGTTTTTAAAAAGTTGCCTTAATATATGAAGTTACTTTTAACTATTGATAGAGAAAATGAACCAAATATGCTCACTCATCAATACTTGTCAGTACCTCAAGGAATTTGTGATCTTCCTTAGAGTTTTGTGACCTTCCTTAAATCAACACTCTAGTAGCCCACAGCTTATATGAAGAAAATTTGGTAATATTCTCATTTAGCCAGAGTGTTTTACTTGCTTTTAACTACTAACTTGAGAACAAATTTAAAAGTGTATGTTATGGTTGCCATGGGTTTTTTTCCCCAGTGTTCTATTATTAAATTTTTCAAAAATACAGAAAAAATTAAATTATTTATCAGTGAACATCTTTACGCCCACTCACAAGATGTATTTTTGAAAGCAAGGGAAAGGGTCATCTATTCTTCTTATGTAAGTAATACCACTAAAATAGAAAAATGCATGTTCAAAGACATTTAATTATATCTGGCAATTAGGTGTAGAGTTGAGCAAAACGATAAAACACTATTTAAATTAAGGGAGGATGGAGAGCAATTTATTAGCAACATATAGCTTAATTATGGATGGATCTGTATTATTGGTGGTAGATGATTCAAACAGTTTTAAATAGTATTCAGTTGAAACCAATCATCCCTGAGATATTGAGAAAAAGTAAATAACATGTTTAGATCTCATCAAATTGTAGTAAAATGTGGATAGGATATTGCCAATGAATTTAGCTGCAAATAACTGTTTTAATGCAGTGTTTTCCAAAGTATGAGAGGTATATGATTAGTAGTATTAGCTTCTACACTAAATAATTATAAAATGAGTTTGTTTGTAGAAAAATTAGTCAAATAATAGTACAAAGGTAACACAAACTATGGTAGAAATCATAAAGTTAGTTGTCAAATGCCTGAAGTAAGAGAAATATTACTTTAATCGTTGTTAGTAGACAGCCAATCAGAAGATATTATATGATGAAGTCTTTCAAACTATTACAGATACCACCCATCTTTACTTATTAAAAGCTGATTTCTAGGCTAGGCTTCTATCATCTAAAATATGAATATGGTTCTATAGATTTTGTGCAGAAATGAGAACTCTAAAAATGACCAAGAATTCCATTTCCTTGAGAACCCTCAATCTATTGAATGGACTATTTTTATTTATGAAGAGGAATGGGGCAAAATATTTTAACATTTCCCTCCCTAACTCAATGCAAGTCTGTAATTTGAAAATCTTCTTCTATAATATAATAAATTACCATCACAAACAAATAGTGTGATTTCTAAGCCATAAAAACAGCAGGTGGTTAAATATAGGTTGTGATTTCTTAGCATATTAAGTTAGTACTGTATCACTGAAAGTCCTAAATTATTGGCAGTTGACTCCCCTGCAGACTATAGGAGTAAATTTCCTCATCTATCATCGTGCCACAATAGTCTGTACAGCAAATGTAAAGTCTAGGATAGGTGACTGGAGTCATCATATTATGCAACATGAACCATTTGAAGACAGATTTCCTCAGTGAATGAGTTAAACAAAAGATTAAATTCAATCATAGGGATTTTGAATGTTCATTTTATTTCAGCATTTTTATGCAGTTGAAATAACTATTTTCTCCTACCCCAACGCCTCCCTGCTGCTTTCATAATCTTCCAGGGCAGTAAAGGTGGGGGAAGAGGGTAGTTAACAAGAGCAAAGAAAGTATCCATTCCCATTTGGTAGAATAACACTGTGCTAAACATAGTTAAACTCAGACATACACACACACACACACACACACACACACACGGGAAAGAAAAAAAAACCTCTTCAAAATACAATTGCTTTTATAATTCAACTATTATGATGTTCTGTTATTTGATTTTACTAAACTCTGTTTATAAATGATAAAGAAATAGGTTTCTACATGGGCTTTCAAACCAATTCAAGCAGTTTCTGTTTATACATTTGATTATAGGTCTTCAATCTTAATAAATATCACAGTGATTATACTACAACAACTGAGGCCCATCCTTTTATCACGGAGGGATTCTTTGGAGTTAATCTCAAATACCTTATAGTTAGAGACAGAGACTAGCATTATACTTTCTTCTTGCATGTATTTTGCTATAGCCGACTAGGCCCTAGGATCAAAGTAAAGGTCATATTTTTCTAACCCATATGTGGAAATATATATATTTTAATAATTTTTAGTGTTTTATTTACATTCAAAATCTAATTTTTTAATCTAATCCCTCAGCCAGTATCATATTAACCATATTAACCTCTAGCACCATGACATGGATGCCAATGGACCAGAATTTAAGGAGCCCTACAATTATTCTACTCAACATAGACTGAGTCTCTGTAAATGAAAGGAATATGAGATGAACAAGAAGATTTAGGTATTTCATAAAAATTAGAAAATAAGGGTTGAATAAATGATCATTGTATATACATTGTGATTTTTTTAGTTCTAATAGTGACCAGAGATATAGAATTCTATTATGGTTGCAAGATCATGCATCACAGTCATGTAAACCAGAAGTCACTTTTAACTGGAGAGACCCAATCCAATTATTTTGGGCTTCCAAGTGAATTTTTAAAATTAACATAATTTAAGAAGATCCATGCAGAAACTATCTATACCCATGTAGGACATGAAACTTATGAGAACAAACTATTCCCCTATTTGGCACTCCTTGATTAGGAACTGCTATTCAAATTCAATTTGATGAGTAGAGCAAGGGAGTTTAACTATTACAGAACAGAGCAAGTTCTATAAACAGAATTAGTCCTCTCTTTAAATTCCATGTCCTTCCAATTTATTCTTCAAAATGATAGTCTACTAGGAAAAAAATTAAATTCATTTTGTTCTGAGTTTTGCTCAAGCCAATGCTCTTTATCTTGTCAAATATTCAGATAAAACTATGAAGGAAAGTCAATTAATTATCTTGTTGTTCCCAAATACCCAATTATCCAAAATATCAGGTAGGACTTTTTCTATTTTCCATGACCAATCCTGACAGGTCCCTTCAAAGTTTATCCCACCACTTGGGATCTGAATCCAGTTTCATCTTACTCTCTTGGGAATCTTACAGCATTGTCTATTCATCCTTTCAATTATCTATATTTTCAAGCTCTTCTACTGCATTCTTTCCAACAACACTTAAGCTAGTTCAAAAGTCTTTTTCAGTCTTAAAAAAAGTCTTCCCTTGAAACTGCTCCCCTGGTTTTTCTCCTTGTCTCTCTGCAACATCTCTGATGTTCCTTCTGCTGTTGTATCTTCTTTCTGACCTTTAAGTGTCCATGTTCCTCAAGGAAGATTCTTTACTTTCTTCTCTTTGATATTCTTCATATTCTCTCCATAGGTGATCTTCATATCCACGACTTCTTTATACACTTATATACCAATATATGTCAAGTACGTATTCCTAATGTTGTTATGATTTGGTATCCCCAGGACCAGACACCCAGGAGAACTGCACATAAGTAGTTTATTTTGGAAAGGATCACGGGAACCACCAGTAGAAGAGTGGGGAAGTGAGAAAGGGAAGGAAGCCAATGAGGGTGTGTCATCAACCAGGTACTGCAGTGAGCTCGTGGAACTCCATCCCGCTGGAGAGCATGCAAGACAAGATCAGGGAACATAGGTTCAGCACCATAACATCTCAGATATCGCTTAAACAATGTTGCTTCAATAAGTCTTTTTTTTTGGTCTGAATATAATATAGGTTCCATCAATACATGCAGTGACTTTGAATAGGCTATGTTTTTATCTCTCCCTCTATGAAGAAATATATATAATTGATTCAAGTCGGTTTAAAAGAGTTTATTACCCTATCTCAAAGGAAGAGGAGAGACTAATACTTATGGGAGTCCAATAATAGATTGGTATTATTATTATAAGTAATATGTGCCACATGGCTTGTCAAACCGATCTACATCCTTTGAAACTAAAATGGGAATATACTGTTCCCCCCTTCTAACTGGCTGCTTATCTCCTCTGCTTATTCAAGAACATATCCTTGGTTCTTGGTCCATCCTTTTGTCTTCCTTTTTACACTATTCCACAGTTTCTTTTCTTCTGAATGACATTTCCATAGCACTTTGTCATCTTACCTCCATCTATTAAGTCCCTTGGAAAGTGAAAACTGAGTGCATACTTATTCCTTGCTCATGCAGTCAGTACTGTGAAATCATTAGAAGCATTAATATAAATGGGGTGGGGGAAAATATGGCATATGTAGGAGATAATAATGCTGTGACTATAGGCATAAAGTAGAAAGTAGGGGGAAGCCTGAAAGATCATGTCTCATACTATCAAAGGGATAAAATCATTCTACCCTCTGAAAGATCACAGCCATGCATTAATCAAGTAGTTTACTGCTTGTGTGACTAGGCTGTGTTGGCAGTGTTATCAAACTCTTATGTGAGAATCCCAGATCTACCAATTTGCTAGGTTAGGTTCCATTTCTAAAAAACAGAAATAATAAAAATCTACTTCATAGCGTTGTTATATAGATTAAACATTCTCCTTATAAAGTATCGAACACAGTGCCTGACATATAGTAAGCACTTGATAAATATAGGCTGTTCTGAATAATAGATCCAGTCAGCATCTGCCAGCCATGGTGTCCCAGGCATATGTCTGGTTTGTGATGGACACTGAAGCAAATGTTCTAATTTCCCTTCTCTGGCAAAAATTGTGTAAAAGAGGGGCTCCATTTGGCATGTCCAAATATTAATACTTGGCTTTTTCCAGGTCCCTGTTTAAACCTCACCAGACGGGTCCAATTCCAAAAGCTATGGGTAGCATACATCTTCCATCTCCCCAGTAGGATCTAATATACATGGTGGCTGGCTTTGTGGAACTCTCTTTCCAAAGAGAAATGTAGAATTGTTTTTCCATTTTACTTAATGCCACTGTGCATGCATTGATGTATTTTGTCCACTGATTCCTCCTCTCTCCACTATACACATCTCCCTTTGGCCCTAACATTACCATCAGATATGCTGGAAAATGGAAAGAATCCTCAGATTAGGAGGATTTGGGACAGCATGGCCCCTCTGCCTCACATCATACTTACTTGTGAGCAGTAGATCTAGATGAGAGATCGGCCTCCCTGGGTTCCTGGGGTTCTTACCCTTCTACTCACTACTTGATTATAGCAGAGAATGCAGCCCTTCCCTGCAAAGAGTTGAACACCTAGTAAAGCAGTCATGACATGGGTGAACCTCAAATAAAATAAAAATTTTCATATTTAAAGTAAAAGGGGGACTTCTCCTCTTACACTGATTCATATTAGCACTTTTCTTACTGAGTGAGTGCTGGATTTCTTAAGTGTATATTCAGAGGCTCTGAGGCTTACTTCCAAAATTAAATATCAACTATGAAAGCAGAAATCTGCTGTTAGCAATTAAAAGCAAATTTTGTTTAAGTAACAACATTCAACTGTGCTTTGAAGGAGCCATGTAATGGTTCGTTTAATAAAGGGATCAATATTATATTTATAAATATACATACAAATGTACATATGCATATATGCATGCATGCATACACATGTATATGCATTGCTTAACCATAGGTGGACATTCATCTGGCGATACATCACCCCTGAACCCCCAGCACCTTCGGGATGTAAATGCAGGAGTTGGGAGCTGCAGGTATTCCCCATTGTGAGTTATGGCTTATATAACAATTTGCTCAGCTGAGTAGCAGTCTAATGATTTGCAATCAGCAATGCTTTCTCCTGATTCAGCTGATGTCTCAGCTTCTTCACAGTATTCATTAAGTAATTTTTTGATATTTATGTTCCACTCCTGTACTTTGTTTTCTAGCACTGTGCTTGACATGTAGGAAATCCCCTGACAGCTAAGTTTAATCACCACAAAGAAGAGAATCACCACAAAGAGTTCATTACATATTTGTTTATGTTTTGTTATTTGAAAATTGCCTGGAACTAAATAATGCATTCTGAACCAATTTGTTGTGTTATTGTGGTGGTGGTTGATTGTAAAGTGGCCAGTGTGAAAGGATCAAAGCCGTGGCAGCAAGGGGCAAGGAGGTGAGGCCAAGATCAGATTAGAGTTGCCTTTCATAGCACCCAGACAAGAAAAATAAAGAATTGAAAGAAATTAATCTACCTCAGTAAATTTTGAAACTATCTGTTCAGGACAGACAAAGGGCATCAATAGCAACTAGTAAATAGCTGGTGAGAGGAAAGGACGGTACAGAAATTAGACACAGGTCCTGGCCTGACCCTTGAATGGAAGTAGGGGCCAAAGAAATGGCCTTCATGGGGGAATCACATTTCCAGGTTATTTGAAAGTAAATTAGATTCACTTCTCAAGTGATCAGGCTGTATTTTTTCTTAACTGTTAGACTTGGGACCTGCTTCTGCTACATTTGCAATGCTCCACCCTCACCCACTCATGCACCTAGGGATGATGAGAAAACCTCTGTGCTTGACACAGAGTAAGTCCTTAATAAATGACAGCTATTATTGTTCCTGAGTATGTGCTAAACATTTTATTGCCAGAATTCAGAAAGAGCTCACACCAGCACAATATGAACTCAAAAGCATTTACCTGTGTTATTTAGGAAGCTTACCCCATTATTAGGTTGGTTCTCATTTTTTCTGTAAGATGAATTTGACTTAATTTTGGTATGGAAAGATAGGAAAATAGAATATTTTATAAATATATTCACCTTGTTCGAAGTTAGTCTATGTGTTACCCATAAGATTTGGCTTTAAATAATGTCACAATATTTATTACAACCATAATCCATATTTTATTAAAGATACTGACTGATTCTTTTGACATCAGAGTAATTGCTGAACTATCTATTTACAAAACTATTATGAGTCTGATTGATGTGTAAAAATTTATACAAGGATCCTGTACAATGTTTTTATCTTTCTCATTAGGAGCAACCAGGAGTGATTTTTCTGTGGCTGTTGGTTGCTTTAGCTTGAAAAAAACAAACAAACAGCAAATCCCTCCAAAAAGAGGCAAGCCAACTCTTGCAGGTAGCATGAGAATTAGAAAATATGACAGTTTCAGGGCCTCACATGGTTAGCAGATTGGTCCAACCATTGGTAAGTGGGTTTGACCAGTTTGGACACAGCTATAGAGTTCTGTGACATGCTCACACTGCTGTATTTCTCCATTGATAATTCTAATTATTAACTCTACTAGATCACAAAATATCCACAAAGCCAAGAGGAGTAGTCAAACCATGAGCCAATTCCATTGCAAATTTTCAGAAGGTAGTGATCAACTTGCCCTGAAAAATATGACCTGAAGCTCATTTGTCAATGAAAGGGGATTGTGGGGCAGCCTAGTTTTCCATTCTGACCTTGCAAAAATGTTCAAAGCATCCTGACCCTCTGGTTCATCTCTCACCTGTTTCAGAATCACCCCTTTGCTCTTCATCTCAGCATTGGAATTTCCTCCCAGTGTCTCCCTGGGTTGCTTTGTCTCACAGCAGGTGCACATGCTAATAGCCTCTGCTGTTGCTGATTCCATCATTTTTCACCTTATTGCTTTGATTTATTACTGTATTGAGTTTAAATTTGGAATCCGTTGTTTATTCTGTTGCATACTAATGAGACTTTCTGCCTCAAAGGTTTGTGGCAGCTCCCCTTTTTTTCCAACTTCTTATGTTATTTATATAAGGCTGATTTACATTAGCCGATTTTGTATACCATGATTCTCTCTCTCCCTTTCTCTCTCAATCTTTCTCTTTTGCTTTCTATTTTTAACTTTCTACCTTTACAACTAAGGAAATATTTTTTTTAATTAATTTGAAAGCATGTTCTCAGAATTTTCCCCTTATCATTATGTTTTCTAGGAACTACCATGTTCATTTTCATAATATCTTATTTAACATGTACAGTATTCCAGTCACTGGACTAAGTGCTTGGAATATGTATATGGGTGAAAAAAAACAAAGCTTATGCCACCAAGGAGCTAACAGTTCAGCAGAGATGTAGTCAAGAAAATGGACACTTATTCTACAATGGGATAAATCATATAATGCTGTAGTCAAGGTGGAGTGCACAAAAAGAGGAAGCCACACCCCTTAGATAAGTCAGAGAAGTCTTCACAGAAGAGAAATTGACCTGACTTTTGAAAGAGGAACAGCAGTTGGCCAAATGCACCCAAGACAGGGTGAAGACATGGCTACAGGAGCAGCAGAGTCAAAGGCAAGGAGAAATGAGAGGAGGGGGCACATTTGGGAATTATAAGTAGTTGGTATGGGAGTATGTGAACTGAGCATTATTAAATTAATCTGGGAAGTTTGGAAACTGATCATGAAGAATCTTATATTTAACCATACAAAGATTAGATTTTTATCTATAAGTTGAATACCAGAAGACTCACTTGGGGAGAAAGTTAAAAATATGCATTCCTGGAACTTACTTCCCCCAAAATCCTAGTTCAGTAGTCTCAGGTGAACACTGGGATTCTGCATTTTTTTTTAAATCCCCCTTTGTGATTTTTGGACCACACAACAAAGAGAAGTCTTTGAAGAAATCTGAGCAAGCAAGGTAGTTACAAAATCAGAATTGCATGTCAAATACTTTGGTAGTATTGTACAGAATGCCAAAACAACTATTTGGTCAAGTCACTCAAACTACTGATCAGTACAGTAAAAATATTTGCCAAACTCATTGGCCAATTCAGTCTGAAAGATGACCCAATGGCCTGACTTGGAGCTACTGAAGTATTTCTGTGGGCTTATCATTCCACATAATAGTATTATTGTTTGTCCTCGGACTTCCTTCAGTAAGATGACTCAATCTTCAAGCTTTGGTAATTTATGTTCCAGAGATTATCTCTGGGTGACCTTTAAGTTTCGTAGCCTCTGTATTTGCATTAACCCAAATGAAGGCTTCAACAGTGGAAAAGGTTTGCTTTGAATTTCTATTGGTATTGATGTGAATGGATTCGTAAAATATATTTAATTTCATACAAGCTGATAAGCTCAAGAGTTTTTTTTTCTAGTTAAATCTTATTTTTAAAATACTGTCTGATCTGACCTCACGAAGTGGTGGCTTTATTAAGCTACATAGATATTAGATCTGAAAGTTGTTAGTGCCTCACTACATATCCCAAGCATGTAAATCTTTCAGTGCTATCAAATGTTTTTTCCATGCAATTGGAGATAAAAATATGATTTCTTTACTAAGAGGATTCATCTTTGCATATACAGACGCTGAGTGATATGATGGATCTTTGACCTATAGTAGGATTTTCAACGTTTGGAATCTGGGGGTCCCTAAGACTCTTTCAGATAGTCTGCATTATCCTTTCTCTTCCAACTACATATCTCTGTATGGCTGGATTTTCTTCATTTATTTCAATGAAGAAAACATGTCCAGCAGATTGAATGCAGAAGCTGATACTGAGAATTCAGTTGTCTTCTATTAAGCTGAACACTAAAGGGATTTTCAAAAATGTAAAACAATGCTATTCTCCATTAATTATTGTTGGCAAAAAATAATTATTTTTCTTAAAATACGTTATGTGATTGTATACTGTGTTTATTGTTATTTTAAATAAAATAATGCATTATTTTAAATTTTCTCACTCTTAATTTCTAATAATGTAAATGTTGATAGCTATAACCTACATAAAGTTCCTTGTGGTTCTCAATAATTTTACAAGTTTGAGAAACACTGGCCTATATGAAAAGGTGATATTCATGAAAATGTAGTATGTTTGGTGGCATTCAGTTCATTTTAGAAATTTAATTTTGACTTGTTCTTTCCTGAATCAAATTCCCTAGACTTCACTTCTAAAGACTATATCTAGTGTAAACACAAAAACAATATTTTCCCACAAGCAGCAGTAAGTGATAAAAACACAAGTTGATCAAAAAATGTCCAAACCTTAAAAATGACTTGACTGTTCTTTCCTTGAAGGAAATGCACATGTGCCATGTGCACACATGGAGCAGAGAGATGATAGTCTAGAAGGACAGGGGCAGGGAAAGACTAGATTTCTCAGGTTTTTCTCCCAAATGGATATTTTAATGCTCTATGTGGCCATACCAGACCATGCACCCTTTTAAGAGCATCTCCTGCTCATGCTCTTGTAAAATATTTTCCAATATTGCTACATATATTGTCTTTTACATTTTCTTCTAAAGAATACCTTTGTTTACAGTGATTTTTAGAAGATATATTAGTGTGAATACCCTTTCCATGCAACTTTTATTTCCTGACCCACTTTCTAATTTCTTAATATTCCTCTTCATCATGTCTCAACTTTCACGGGAGTTTGCTTTTCAGTTTAAACATGCACATTTCATTAATACATTATTGTTTACTCCCTCCTGCAGATCATTAATGAAGATGTTAAATAAGACCAGACAAAACACCAGGCTTTCAAGCTCTGCACTAAAAATCTCCCTTCCCATGATATATTGTCATTGATTATTGCCCTATTCCATTGATCACTACCTTTCAATATATGCACCAGTGGTCATATCCAAGCCAACTTGAATTAATTTTACAACCAAGATTTTGTGAGGCCTGTGTAAAATGATTCACTAAAATCAAGACAGAATACCTGCATCTTTCTAGGGAAACCTGTTTATTTGCTATTTTTGGATTCCTAGATCCCTATATCCCCTCCACATCACCTTCTGCCACACCTCAGATTCTCCTTTTGGTGAGAATGATATTTGACTTGTTTGGTTATTCTCCACAGCTGTGCCATCCTCCGGTTGTTTGGATATGGGTTCCTTTTCATGCTCAAAAATGTTTTCTGACCCCAAAATGTATTTTCTTGCTGGACACCCAGGTCTTATTTCTTTCATTTATTTTCTTTTTCATATATGTATCGAGAACTTTAGAGTTATGTTTTACTCGTAGTAGAACTATTCTTTCTTACCCATATGGTACCCTTGGTAAGAATCTCACTCCCTCAGTGCCCTATCCACCATCCTCTCCAGATTTATTCCATGGTTTGTGGAGCTTTCTTGATAGTACAGTGTTCTGTGGCAAGAATCACCACATGGGTGGATATCTGATGCAAAGAATAATTTAAGAGTCAGTCAATAGACCTCATTACTTGAGAGTTAAAATCTCCAATTGAGGTTCTAACTTCTTGTTAGGAAATGAGGGAATAAGATAGGTAATAGTTCTGGAGAAATATAATTTACTCTCAGTTGATAAAGCAGGAAAGCCATATCCCTGGGCCTATGAGACAGGGAGGGAGGGGACAATATGGAGAATTAGGGCATAGTCAGGGGTCCAGCTCTAAAATAGATGTCTCACTTATTTTGAGAACTTGGCAATAATATCTTTTAGGCAAATCTTGGCATCATCTTTTAAAATGAAAATATCCCTAAGAAAGGGTATAATAATAGTGGTCTTGAGTTCATTATAAATGACAGCCTTACCTGCCTGGGGCCAGGGAAAGCAAATGAGCAAATGAAGAGCTGAAAGGGTGAGATGTTGGAAGGAGCAGGGTGGAAGCTGGGGTTCAAAACACAGTTCTGCAAAAGCCAGTGTCCTGAGCATTTAAATCCTAGGAGGTCTTTGGGAAGAGAAAGCACCTTATTTGCAGAAAGCTAAGTAACTCAAAAAAATGAACTAAGATCAGAATGATGAAGAAAACTGATCCCCAATACCAGTCAACAGACTACTCAAGGTGACAAGGATCAATCACCCACTTATTTCTTCACTCATGAATCACTTATTCATAAATCCCCTCAAAAACATTTTTAAGCAACTTTTAGGCCTCAGGAGCAATGCTAGAGGCAGGCTATGCTACAAAGATATCAGACTTTGCCCTTTAGTTCACAATATAATGATATTGCTTCCAGAAAGTCGGGCAGAGATTAGAGTCCAGGATATGGGACATTTCAGGAATGTCAGAGGACTCCAAAGAGAATCAAATAATTACCCAGAGGTCTAGAGAACTGAACACTGTGCTTTCTGCACAGGTGATGGGAAGGAGGAAGGAGAGGGGCATGACTAAGAGCCTCAAGGCGACTTTGCCTGTTGGACTGATGCATGAAATCCAATCACTTTGCTCTGTGGAAGCAATCCAACTTTGCTTCAGGTCTTAGTTGAGCCAGAACAAAAGGACAATGCCTTCTTTAACTATTGTGTGTTATTACAGAACCCTCATTGGAGAAAGGGAAAAGGGAAGCAGTTGCAAAGGCAAAAACAGAACCAAGTTATGCTGATGCTGTGTTGATTTCAGTTTTATTGCACTATAATCAGGGGCTGAGGTAGGCTGTGAGGGGTCTTTTCCACCCAGGACGCAGGCATGAACTGCCTGCAGGACAAAGGAAGAAAGAGTCAATATCCCCAAAAGCATCCCTACAATCAATGGCAGGGAGTTGGTGAAAAATGTTCTAGCTTCCTGGCACTTTAGCTGGAATAATTCTGAGGAATGTTCTACAGTGTCTTACCAGTCTTCTAGAAAACCTGACCTTCAGTTGCTCTAAGGTAATGGGCTTGATACTTTAGTAGGTCCCTCCATTCCCTGACTCACTTCCCCACTTCCCTACCAGGTTTCCTGGGAGCACCTTACAAAGAAACCACTCCTACTTGAATGCTTGTTTTAGAATCTGCCTCTAGGGGAACCTAAATTAACACAGGAGACCGTGTCTTGAACTTTTGAATACATATTTGCCAATAATGTTGACGATGACCAGCTTACATATAACCTCTTTGGATCTTTCCTCAATTTGCCCACCATTAAAACAATCATTTAGCTGTTTTGTTCCAACACTACTGCACTGCTGTAGCAATTTTTGTTATGTTACTTAATTGGGTAACCCAGTGGCCCACGGGTAGTGTTCCTGTGCCTTAATCTGTTCATAGGACTGATTCGAATCCCCGTTCCTTATGCAGTAGAAAGACTTATGACTTCCCCAAGGTTACCTTGACTACCACGGGTTTCGATTTTTATGATCACTGACTCCTAATTCCAGTGAATGCTGAATTCTTGTTCCCTGCTTCATTCGTACCTGATTCTTTATCTCCACCCTGGCCTTAACCCAAATCTGGAGCTCAGTTTTTTTTCATGATTTCCACCAGAACAGGGAAAAAATACCACTGATAGTCACTCATTCATTAAAAAAAGTATTTCTTGAGCATGAATTCTGTTTCAGACATCATTCTAGATTATGAGGAGAATGAATAGGACTGACAGGGTTCCTGTTTGCTGTGGTCAGACCTATTTAAAATGCCATGTCCTACCTCAATTAGAGCAGTGTTATGACTGATCTAAAATGCCATTTTTTTTCCATTTATTTACTTGTTCATTCATCAAGCTTTTGTAAATATGTACTATAAGCCAGGCATGCTACAGGGATGAACAGTCCCTGCCCTCCAACACTGCTGTCCAACAAATACAAAATACTCTGTTATCATCAGAAAAGCCTGGGGTATCAAAGGCTTCTCGGTTTTCCATTCTCTGCAGTTAGTGATTATGGCCCCAGCCCAAGCATGTGGGTAGCAAAACACAGGTTTTAATGGTCCAGGCTACTCTGATGTGGCTGAAGAAAGGCCAAGGGACTCAGGCCCAGATAAGGGGGTGTAGAATTCCCCCAGGTAGCAATGGTGCTCCCTAAAGAGGGGCTGGAAGATTAGGAAATAAGAGCATAGTTTGAGGTTGGGTGGGCGGGTGGGTGGCAATACAAAACCAAACTGAATAAAACTCACAGCCCTCTGAGAGCAGTTACCAGAACAGAATGTTGAGTGACCCAACAGCGGTGACCTGGTGGCTCTAATTTCCCTGTCCTCGTTATGAGAACATTCAGCCCATCATTTTTGTTTTCAAAAGCTTGATTAAGACAACTGATTATGGTATCATCAGTGCCAATATAACTGCTACAAGGAACTTATTGGCAATCCAGCTAATTGGGTAATTTGGAATACTTGAATAGGTCAGACCTGAGATACTCTGATTAGTGGTTTGTAGCTACTCTATTCAAGTTGTAATCATTCTCCTCACTCACAATGAATGTCCTTGTATATAATAATGAACTGGTTGATTTTCTCTTAATTGAGCCCATAGTGTAACTGGAACCCCTCATTCACTGGGAATTGGCTCTCAGCTCCCCTTTCCTTTGGTTAGGAGACACCAGTACTTTAGCAGTCATTGTCATGTTCTTTTATGCTTCATGAATCTTGCTGTCTCTATGATACTGTTTAAGTTCACAGAAGAAATTTGAGATGGCTACAGTAGGCATTAACCTATGTTGCCGTCACACCTCAACAAGTCTATCCTATCTTTCTTGTTGTCCCTTCTTCCCTGTATTTCTTTTTTTCAAAGGTATTATTTAAACTCTTATGAAGGTTTCACATGAAAAAACAATGTGGTTACTACATTTACCCATATTATCAAGTTCCCACTCATACCCCAGTTCAGTCACTGTCCATCAGTGTAGTAAGATGCCACAGATTCACTGTTTGCCCCTCTGTGCTACACTGTTTTCCCCGTGATCCCCCACACCATGTGTACTAAACATAATACCCCACACTCCCCTTCTCCCACCCTCCCCACCCGCCCTCCCACATCCCTCCCCTTTGGTAACCACTAGTTCCTTCTTGGAGTCTCTGAGTCTGCTACTATTTTGTTCCTTCAGTTTTACTTCGTTGTTATACTCCACAAATGAGGGAAATCATTTGCACTTGTCTTTCTCTGCCTGGCTTATTTCACTGAGCATAATACCCTCTAGCTCCATCCATGTTGTTGCAAATGGCAGAATTTGTTTCCTCCTTATGGCTGAATACTATTGCATTGTGTATATGTACCACCTCTTCTTTATACATTCATCTACTGATGGACACTTAGGTTGCTTCCATATCTTGGCTATTGTAAAAAGTGCTGCAATGAACATAGGGTTCATAGGTCTTCTTGAATCTGAGAAGTTGTATTCTTTGGGTAAATTCCAAGGAGTAGGACTCCCGGGTCAAATGGTATTTTTATCTTTAGTTTTTTGAGGAACCTCCATATTGCTTTCCACAATGGTTGAACTAGCTTAAATTCCCACTAGCAGTGTAGGAGGGTTCCCCTTTCTTTGCATCCTTGCCAGCATTTGTAGTTCTTAGTCTTTTGGATGCTGGCCATACTTACTGGTGTGAGGTGATATCTCATTGTGGTTATAATTTGCATTTCCCTGATGATTAGTGATGTGGAGCATCTTTTCATGTGTCTGTTGGCCATCTGAATTTCTTCTTTGGAGAACTGTCTCTTCATATCCTCTGCCCATTTTTTAATTGGGTTATTTGCTTTTTGGGTGTAGAGGCGTGTAAGTTCTTTAAGTATTTTGGATGTTAACTCCTTGTCACATACGTCATTTACAAATATATTCTCCCATACTGTAGGATGCCTTTTTTTTCTGTAGGTGTCCTTTGCTGTACAGAACCTTTTTAGTTTGATGTAGTCTCATGAGTTCATTTTTGCTTTTGTTTCCCTTGCTCGAGGAGATGCGTTCAGGAAGAAGTCGTTCATGCTTATATTCAGGAGATTTTTGCCTATGTTGTCTTTGAAGAGTTTTATGGTTTCGTGACTTACATTCAGGTCCTTGATCCATTTCAAGTTTACTTTTGTGTATGGGGTTAAACAATAATCCAGTTTCATTATCTTGGATGTAGCTGTCCAGTTTTGCCAACACCAGTTCTTGAAGAGGCTGTCATTTCCCCATTGTATATCCATGGCTCCTTTATCATACATTGACTATATATGGTTGGGTTTATATCAGGGCTCTCTAGTCTGTTCCATTGGTCTATGGGTCTGTTCTTGTGCCAGTACCAAATTGTCTTGAGTACTGTGGTTTTGCAGTAAAGCTTGAAGTTGGGGAGCATAATCCCCCCAGCTTTATTCTTCCTTCTCAGGATGGCTTTGGCTATTTGGGGTCTTTTGTGGTTCCATATGAATTTTAGAATGATTTTTCTCTAGTTCATTGAAAAATGCTGTTGGTATTTTGATAGGAATTGCATTGAATCTGTAGATTGCTTTAGGCAGGATGACCATTTTGACAATATTAATTCTTCCTATCCACAATCACGGGATGTGTTTCCATTTATAGGTATCTTCTTTAATTTCTCTCATGAGTATCTTGTAGTTTTCAGAGTATAGGTCTTTCACTTCCTTGGTTAGGTTTACTCCTAGTTATTTTATTCTTTTTGATGCAACATGGAATAGAATTATTTTCTTGATTTCTCTCTCTGCTAGGTCATTGTTAGTGTATAGGAATGCCATAGATTTCTGCATATTAATTTTGTATTCCGCAAGTTTGCTTAATTCAGATATTAGATCTAGTAGATTTGGAGTAGATTCTTTAGGGTTTTTTATGTATAATATCATGTCATCTGCAAACAGGGACAGTTTAACTTCTTCCCTGCCAATCTTGATGCCTTTTATTTCTTGGTTTTGTCTGATTGTCATGGCTAGGATCTCCAGTACTATGTTGAATGGAAGTGGGGAGAGTGGGCATCCTTGTCTTGTTCCTGATCTTAAAGGATAAGCTTTCAGCTTCTCTCTGTTAAGTATAATGTTGGCTGTGGGTTTGTCATATATAGCCTTTATTATGTTGAGGTACTTGCCTTCTATACCCATTTTGTTGAAAGTTTTTATAATGAATGGATGTTGAATTTTGTCAAATGCTTTTTCAGCATCTATGGAGATGATCATGTGGTTTTTGTCCTTCTTTTTGTTGATGTGGTGGATGATGTTGATGGATTTTCAAATGTTGAACCATCCTTGCATCCCAGGAATAAATCCTGCCTGATCATGATGGATGATCCTTTTGATGTACTTTTGAATTCAGTTTGCTAATATTTTGTTGAGTACTTTTGCGTCTATAGTCATCAGGGGTATTGCTCTGTAGTTTTCTTTTTTTGTGGTGTCTTTGCCCGGTATTGGTATTAGAGTGATGCTGGCCTCATAGAATGAGTTTGGAAGTATTCCCTCTTCTTCTACTCTTTGGAAAACTTTAAGGAGGATGGGTATTAGGTCTTCATTAAATGTTTGATAAAATTCAGCAGTGAAGCCATCTGCTCCTGGTGTTTTGTTCTTAGGTAGGTTTTTGATTACCAGTTGAATTTCATTGCTGGTAATTGGTCTGTTGAGATTTTCTGTTTCTTTCTGGGTCAGCCTTGGAAGGTTATATTTTTCTAGAAAGTTGTCCATTTCTTCTGGGTTATCCAGTTTGTTAGCACATAATTTTTCATAGTATTCTCTAATAGTTCTTTGTATTTCTGTGGTGTCCATAGTGATTTTTCCTTTCTCATTTCTGATTCTGTTTATGTGAGTAGACTGTTTCTTTCCCTGATAAGTCTGGCTAGGGGTTTATCTATTTTGTTTATTTTCTCGAAGAACCAGCTCTTGCTTTCGTTGATCCTTTCTATTGTTTTATTCTTCTCGATTTTATTTATTTCTGCTCTAATCTTTATTATGTCCCTCCTTCTACTGACTTTGGGTCTCATTTGTTCTTTTTCTAGTTTCATTAATTGTGAGTTTAGACTGCTCATGTGGGAATGTTCTTCTTTCCTGAGGTAGGCCTGTATTGCAATATACTTTCCTCTTAGCATGGCCTTTGCTGCGTCCCACAGATTTTGCAGTGTTGAATTATTGTTGTCTTTTGTCTCCATATATTGCTTGATCTCTGTTTTTATTTGGTCATTGATCCATTGGTTATTTAGGAGCATGTTATTAAGACTCCACGTATTTGTGAGATTTTTCATTTTCTTTGCGTAATTCATTTCTAGTTTCATTCCTTTGTGGTCTGAGAAGCTGGTTGGTACAATTTCAATCTTTTTGAGTTTACCAAGGCTCTTTTTGTGGCCTAGTATATGATCTGCTCTTGAAAATGTTCCATGTACACTTGAGAAGAATGTGTACTCTGATCCATCTGGGTGTAGAGTTCTGTAGATGTCTGTTAGGTCCGTCTGTTCTAATGTGTTGTTCAGTGCCTCTGTCTCCTTACTCATTTTCTGTCTGGTTGATCTGTCCTTCAGAGTGAGTGGTGTATTGAAGTCTCCTAGAATGAATGCATTGCATTCTATTTCCCCCTTTAATTCTGTTAGTATTTGTTTCACATATGTAGGAGCTCCTGTGTTGGGTGCATAGATACTTATAATGGTTATGTCTTCTTGTTGGATTGACCCTTTTATCATTATGTAATGTATTTCTTTGTCTCTTGTGACTTTCTTTGTTTTAAAGTCTATTTTGTCTGATATAGGTACTGCAACTCCTGCTTTTTTCTCCTTATTAGTTGCATGAAATGTCTTTTTCCATCCCTTCACTTTTAGTCTGTGTATGTCTTTGGGTTTAAAGTGAGTCTCTTGAAGGCAGCATATAGATGGGTCTTGTTTTTTTATCCGTTCAGTGACTCTGTGTCTTTTGACTGGTGCATTCAGTCCATTTACATTTAGGGTGATTATAGATAGGTATGTACTTATTGGCATTGCAGGCTTCAGATTCATAGTTACCAAAGGTTCAAGGTTAACTTCCCTACTATCTAAGAGTCTAACAACTTACTTAATATGCTATTACAAACACAATCTAAAGGTTCTTTTTTTGTTTGTTTGTTTCCCTCCTCCTTTTTCTTCCTCCTCCATTCTTTATATATTAGGTATCATATTCTGTACTGTTTGGCTATCCCTTGAGTGACTTTGGGGATAGTTAATTTTGCATTTTCTTAGTAATTAGCTGTTCTATTTTCTTTACTGTGGTTTTATTACCTCAGGTGACAGCTATTAAACCATAGGAAGGCTTCCATCTATAGCAGTTCTTCAATAATACACTGTAGAGATGGTTTGTGGGAGGTAAATTCTCTCAGTTTTTGCTTATCTGAAAATTGTTTAATCCCTCCTTTAAATTTAAATGATAATATTGCCGGATAAAGTAATCTTGTTTCAAGGCCCTTCTGCTTCATTGCATTAAATACATCATGCCACTCCCTTCTGGCCTGTAAGGTTTCTGCTGAGAAGTCTGATGATAGCCTGATGGGTTTTCCTTTGTATGTGATCTTATTTCTCTCTCTGGCTGCTTTTAATAGTCTGTCCTTATCCTTGATTTTTGCCATTTTAATTACTATATATCTTGATGTTGTCTTCCTTGGGTCCCTTGTGTTGGGAGATCTGCTCACCTCCATGGCCTGAGAGACTGTCTCCTTCCCCAGATTGGGGAAGTTTTCAGCAATCACCTCTTCAAAGACACTTTCTATCCCTTTTTCTCTCTCTTCTTCTTCTGGTACCCCTATTTTCCGAATATTTTTCTGTTTGGATTGGTCACACAGTTCTCTCAATATTCTTTCATTCTTAGAGATCCTTTTTTCTCTCTGTGCCTCAGCTTCTTTGTATTCCTCTTCTCTACTTTCTATTTCATTTATCATCTCCTCCACCGTATCCAATCTGCTTTTAATACCGTCCATTGGGCTCCTCAATGATTGGATCTCCGACCTCAATTCATTCCTGAGTTCTTGAATATCTTTCCTTACCTCCATGAGCATGTTAATGATTTTTATTTTGAGCTCCCTTTCAGGGAGAGTCATGAGGTCCATATCATTTAAATCTTTCTCAGGAGTTGTATTCATAATTTTACTCTGGACCAGGTTCCTTTGGCGTTTCATATTTGTGTATGGCGCCCTCTAGTGCCCAGAAGCTCTACTCTCTGGAGCTGCTCAGCTCCTGAAGCAATGTCCCGGATTGTAGGGGAGTGGTATTGGTGCCTCAGGGGAGGAAAGAGCTGGCTGCTATGCCTGTCTCCACTGCCTGAACCAGTGGGCTGAGCACACAGGTACAAGCCCCCGTGCTTTGCATTTCCAGTTGCTGCAGACAGACCCTCCCTCTGGCTGGCCCAATGCCAGAGCAGGGTTTCCCGGTTTTCAAGCCCGGTGGGGCTGTCCAGGAGAAAGGTGCACTAGTCTGCCTGTCACAGAAGGGGTTCTTGCAGCTGTGTAGGCAGCCAGGGAGCTGGAGCACCTGAAGATCGTGAAAGTTCCCAATATGCTGGGCAGAGTGCACCTGGACAATTTTGTCTACCTGTCCTTTCTCCTGAGCAGCAAGCTCTGTGCAATCCTTTCCCCTTTAGCAACCCTCTTGCTAAAGGCTCCTTTGTTAGGAAGTCTCTCAGACTGCCCACCTTTCTTTTGTCCCAGAGCAGCTAGATGTGGATCCCTGCTTTCCATAAGCAGTTGGAATCTTTGTCTCTCCAGGAATTCTGCCTGTCTTAGCTTTCCAACCCCCTAATTATGAGAGTATCATGCCAGCACCATGAAATGTAGGTTTGTGCTCCCAGAGCAGATCTCCAGAGTTAGGTATTCAGCAGTCCCAGGTCTCCACACCCTCCCTGCTCCGTTCCTCTTCCTCCTGCCAGTGTGATGGGGTGGGGGAAGGGCTTGGATCCCACAGGTCCACAGCTTTTGTATGTTACCCATTTCCATGAGGGCTGCTCTTGTCTCCAGGTGTACACAGTTTGTTGTAGTCCTCTTTCCTGTTGCTCTTCCAAGAGTAGTTGTATTAGTTATATTTTCATATTATATGCAGCTTTAGGAGGAAGCCTCTGTCTCACCTCTCACGCCACCATCTTTTTTCTCTTCCCTGTATTTCTGTCTGGACTCTACTTTGGGAGACTCTACACTCCCCAGTGATTAAGTCTCTCCTTCTCTTACAGAGCATTCATACCCACCATTTTCTCCTTCATTTCTCTTTTCCACTAGTAATTTAACCTCAGTATAAAAGTAAATATTAAACGTAGAGACTTGTTGCCAATTTTTAGTAACATTTGATGTTCACTGTCTATATTTTTAAGTATTTGATTTCTTCTTATGTTATAAATCCATAGACACTACAGAGAATGATACCATGTGGGAAAAAAACACAAACTTTCAGTGATTCCTGTTCTTTTAGAGTAGTTTGAAATTAATTTCCAGTAACTTACCAAACTAATAAAAGATATTCATGTGAGAATATTTGAGAATATTAAGAAAATGTTAGTTTAGCTCAAATTTTAGTGAAAATAAGAATCATAAGGTAACTTGTCAAAAATGCAACCTTTTAAGGTTCTGTTGCAGAAATACTAATTTGGAAGGTCTGGAATAATCCCAACTTGGAGATTTTTAAAAAGTTGCCCAGGTAACTCTCATATGCTAAAACTTGAACATCATTGCTCTAATTGATAGAAATAAATTTATTATGTTGCTTTGCCAAAATATCTGTAGGAATCAAAGAGTATCTGCAGAAATACCCTGTAATAGACTATTTATTAGCATTTGCTGCATATTAACTCCAAAACTTAATGGCTTAAAGCAATAAACAAAGTCTGTGTGTCACCCGGTTAATTATTCTGGCCTTGGTTTAGCTCAGCTGGGGCTAGATGACCAAGGATGGCTTTACTCACGTCTTGTGGCTGTCTTGAGGTCAGCTGGGGCAATAGGAATAATTTGGGTACCTGTCTTTTGCTATACAGAAGGTAAGCCAAGGCTTCTTCACATGGCAGGTTCAGCGTTCCACAAAGCATCAAGAGCAGGCAAGTCCCTTTACACAAATACTTTTCAAGTCTCCAATTCATTGTTTGCTATTGTTCCATTGGCCAAAAGAAATCATATGGCTAAGTCCACAGTCACGGTGGAGGGAACTACCCAAGTAGGTTGATTTAGAAAAGTGAATTATTGCAGCTATTTTTGCAACAATATAATTTCCATGCTTAGCTGAAGATGCAATTGACTTCTGAGTGCCTGCATGACAGAAAAAGAACTGATTTTAGAGATCAAAGACCTGAGTTAAACCAACATTCCACTTGTAACTGAAATACAGTGAAACTTCTTAAAGTTTTACTTTCTTCATCTAAAATGTAAGACCATTAATAATATCTACTTCACAGAACTCTTTAAATAATAAATGAAGTAGTGTATATAAAAAAATTCTGTAAACTCTAAATGTTCCCCAAATCAAGTATTTGTAGATGTATATGCTTAATATGGCTATTCCCCACCCCTCAAAAAACTACAAAGTGCTTGTAAAATCAGTGAGCTTTCTGATATTTCTGTGACATGCCTGCTCTCAGTCTAGCCCATCCTCAACCTGCCATTACAGTTATTTTTCTTAAAAACTAAAATTGCCATGTCATCCAACACTGTAGTAAATCTCTGATACTCTCCATTTGCCTACTCAGTGTAAGCAGAGTAACCATATGAAGACTTCCCAATCTGGGTCCATTTCCCTTCCTCCCAGGTTTACTTGACTCCACTAAATTTCACATTGTTCCTTTTATAGACCACACCTTCATGATTTCAAGCTACATCCATTCTATTTCCCTCAAACTAGAGTGTTCTCACTCTGCGTCTTCACTCTGGCAAACTTTTAGTCATCCTTCTGCACCCAGATCAAATGTTTCTTCCTCAATCCACAACCACTTAGTTTTCTAGATATTTTAGTAATTTTCTGAATGTTTTAGAATTATAAGATTTCTCAATTTATCCATGTTAATTGTTCTTCTTTTATTCCTGAAGGACTTTAATATCACTAGCATTTACCATACTGTATTATAACTTATGTGTGTGTGTGTTGTCAATCCCCCTAGCTAGACTATGAGCTACTTCAGTACCAGAAAGACTGCAGGTTCTCAGTATATACTTTTGAGTAAATGAATGAATGAATGTTTGACTCCTTTATCCCTTCCTTATTTGGCTAGATAACTGGCCATGCTGAACCCCATAGATTTCCCTTTGCCAGCTTAACTATAGATGCAACTACCTTTGTTCTTGACCAGTCGTCCATTCTTACCCTAGAATCCAATTACTTATGTCTTCACCCTCAGGTTACCTACCAAAATTTTTACCCATTGCCTTTCCTGATCTCTTATGACTTCCTACTCCAGAGAGTTAACTACATCTTTTCTGGTACCATTGAAGTTGTAGGGACACTATCCAGATGTAGTAATGGCCCAAGGAAGAAAAGAAAAACTGATTTTTTTGTGGGTGTGCCTACTATGAGCCTCATGTAAGAAAAATGTTTTTCTCTTAAATACATCTGGAAACTGTGACTGTATACATTAAATAACTCAGTCAGGGTCACATAGCTAAATATATGGCATATGGAATTTTTTTTTAGTTTATTTTGATATCATTAATCTACAATTAAATGAGTAATATTATGGTGATTACATTACCCCCTTCATCAGGTTCCCCCACCAACCCCATTGCAGTCACTGTCCATCAGCTTAGTGAGATGGCATATGGAATTTTAACCCAGTTTTGTCAGACCAAAAAAAAGGAAAAACTAAAGCTCTTCTGCTCTTTTAACTCTCCCACCATAGTTTGGCAACTTATAAACTCATACTTCATTTCCAAAGACTCACAACCAGGTAAGCTAACACTATAGTTGTGATCTGGGGGCCAGTAAAAGTTTATACTTGCCTAGTTTGATTATGAATCTATGACCATGATACCAAGAAAAGATATTAAGTTGTAAATCTATTTAAAGTAAAGCATAAAATCATGTGTTGGTGGTATTATATTAATAGTTATTTTGCCAACCAAGTTGCTAGTTTATCCAGTGTTTTAGAGTAAATATGATATAAGAGTAAAAGGGTCACTTCAAAAAAAAACTGCACAACTTCAGTCTCTCTGCTTCAACTTGTTAATTCAAGATTTTATTTCCCTTGGGCAAGAAGAAACTTCTGTTTTCATTTTTACAAAAAATAATAATTATGGATAAAATGATATAGTTTAAAAGAATTGGCTTGAACTCCATCTTTGTAACTTCCCATCCCAGAAATCCTTTTTCTCTTGGCAAAATATGACATAATAATTTGAAAGAAAGAAAAAACACTTAAGCAGTTGAGGCCAGAAGTTAATTGAATAAGACCTCGGTTTCTGATGAGTTTGTGTTTTATGGTTGATTAACTTGTTTTAATACCAAAAAATGCTTAGGAAACCCAATTATCATGCTACTTAATCTGAGTTATTGGCTGATTTCTGCTAGTTTCTGGATATCCTATTGACCAAGTTATATTTCCTACTATGATGTGCAAGAGAAACTGAGCCTCAGTTTCAAATGAAAAATTTAGGTTCAGCATATGAATAATTGCCCCAAAAAGAAAGATTAATCTCTTAGATTCCTAGATTCTAAGACCGGGGTTTAAAATTTCCAGTTACCATTTTCCTCCTGGCCCTAAGGATAGGATATATATTATGAGAAAATTAAGGCTCTAATATTTTTCTATAATTGACCTGTTTTCCACTAGTATAGCCACTACCACCTCATTGTCTTTTTACTTTGTTTAAAATAAAGACATTGAAGCCAGATACTTGGTCATAAATAATGATGGTAGAAGAGGTAATAACTGAAATCATGATATGTCATTTTGGAGCCTGCTGTTCACACTGTAAAAAACAACTTATTATCAGCATGCATATGTTATAGCCTGTCTCTACCAAGAAAATGCCTATTTTGTTAGAAGGCTATTTTTCTTCAGTTGCTAGAAGGAAGCAAGAGAGGTGTTAGACATAAACCTTGTAAAGGACTATTGGAAATTCTTGTATGATCCCTTAAAAAAAAGATTCTTAATATAAGCTCCACAGATAAGTTTTAGAAAGTCTGTGAACCTCTCATCCCACAGTTGTTTGCAAAATTGCGCTGTGCATTTCTCTGATAGGTTCCATAAAATCTAGATTTCACAGAACTCTATGACCCATAAAAAACCTGACTAAGTAAATACTCCTAAATTCTTCAAACTTCTAGACATAGATTGTTTTCTGGATATCAGAAAAGTTATGAGGATCAAGAAAGTAACAGGTAAAGCAGAGGATGAATGAACCATACTTTCTGCCTAGGGCAAGTGGAGGCAATATGGACTACAACTTTCAAGCACAGAATTGTAGGAAACTGAGCTTGCAGATTGAATGGAATGAAAGCAACTCTCATAATCCTCAGATTTTCCATTTTCCGGATGAGTAATGCAGAGCCCTACACACGGTAGTTCTTCTCTTTATAGCAAATATTTAGGAGCAGAACATTGAAACCACTGAGTTACTGAGATCTGTGTACTCAACCTGATTTGTGTTTTCTATAGATATTTAATTGACTTGCTGCTATATGTATCGTATAATGCCAGACGCAAGATATAATGCTACACTAAACAGAAATTAGATGAGAAGAATAAGCAAGCCTTGATTCATCCAAATCAGTAAGGCCATTAGGATATGATGAAAACTCTTTGAGCTGCTGTGTTAACCACAAATTTTTCCAAAGCCATAGAATTTTAGTGCCAGAAGAAAGCTTGGTAATTACTTAGTCCACTCTTCTCATGTTATAATAAAGAAACTAACAGCCTTGTTCAGGGTCATTCAGTTGAGGTGGGAATGCAGGGACAGAGTCCTAGGTTTTCCTTCATCTAGTTCATTCATCTTTCCACTATTTTAAATTGTGCCTCTGCAACCTGCCTATATTCTCTTTTATTTGTAGAATTGACCAATTTCAGAAATTGCTATGCACCCCACCCAATATCAACATATAAATCCCTGGAACTTCTTCTGAACATCAAGAATCCCATTCCACATACCAAGAAGGAAAATAATTCAGAATTCATTGTTAAGTATATAGGATGACAAAAGGTGGGACCAATTAAAAAACTAAAATACACTGAATATTTAACTCAGCCTTTGCTTAGAAACAAAAGTATCCCTGGCTCTTTAAAATCACAGTCTCAACTGGTCCACTCCCTCATGATGTCATAATATGTTTGACGTTGTCTGGGCAACTTGGTAAACATACTTCTTCCTCCATTGTTTAATTCCCTTCCCTGAGTAAGATCCTTAGGCAACCAGGCTTCATTAGTTCAGGTGCTAGCCTCAGGGAACTACTTGTTTTAATTAGAGGGATGAAATGGCATTTTAATTGTGCACAATGATTAATAAACATGCTGAGCGGCTGCATAGTGATCGGCTGCTTGAAGAGCTTTCTCCCCTATTCCTGATATCTACATCCATTAACTGTTTGTGCTCCAGGTTGAGAACTATTGAGCTTTCCTCCAACCAAATTACATTGTCTGTCCTCCAATTTTTCTAATAACAATTATTAGAAGCTAAGTCTCTTTTTTTTTGTCGTAACATAGAGACAACACTAGAATGGAGAGCACTTACAGGGTGTGTATGGTCTATTCAATTTACTTTACTGAATTTCCCTGTAAAAGGGTGATAATAATAGGACCAACCTGACAAGGCTTTGCAAAGATTAAATAAGACAATGCATGCAAACAATCCTTCCTTCCTTCCTTCTTCCTCCCTTCCTTCCTCTCTCCCTCCCTTCCTTCCTTCCTTTCTGAAACTGTCAGCCACCATTATCATTAGTAGTACCACTGTCATCCTTAACTTCTTCGTCCTCATCATCAGCTTCATCATTACCATCATGAAAACCATCATCTTGGTCAAGAGACACTTAGATTAGATGTGGATTAGACTCTTCGAGGTCATGATGTTCCCCATATCACATGTAATTCAGAAATAATTTTCTAAAGGGTGGAGGTTGACTACAGACTTTCCCAATTTCTCCTTTATGTCATATGAAAGTAGTTTGTAATGACTTATGGGAAATATGTGTATAGAAAATCATGTATTTTAAAGGCTTAATCTCAGCTCCTTAGTATCTGAATAAAATACTTGGTAGGTATCTGAACTTCAATGAAAACAGAAACCTGGATTATATAAAGTGACTTCCCCTATAAAGCTGCATGTGCTTGGGATTTGTAATGGTTTTATTGACCACTATTATAATTTGATGCGTCCTTACAACATTAAAGCTACTTTCCCTAATGTTGACACTGGCAAATCGTTTTTCTTTTGGAAATTATTCTTCAAGGCTATATACCTATCTCCAAGCCTTTCACTTTTCTTGATTTAGGGGAATAATCTTGACAAAACCCAGGGCAGTTACTACTATTCATTATGTGTGAATGGTTTTTGTGATATTGGATATAACATAAGTGATCCAGTTGTTTAGATTGAATTATTGAGTACAGTACTGAAAAAACTAGGTGATTTACTTATCCTTATATTTTGGTATGGTACCATAACTGCATACCAATACAATTCACTATGTGTCCAAGAGAAAAGGAGGTATGACTGAGCAAAGTAGAAGCTAAATGTAGAAACTTCTTTCTATCCCCTCAAATGTTAGAGACTTCATGGAAAGAAGTCAGACTCACAGAGATGTTTTCCTGTACACAGGATCACTGTAGTTCAGTGAAGCAGATATGATTGATTACATGGGCCAAATTTTACCTTGCCTGTAGGGCACTCCTAATTCTTGTTTTAGTTCCTCTAAGGGCACACATTGTTTGCAAGAGTCAAAGGGGAAAGGTGACTGAATTATTTTGGCCATGGTAGAGCAGAAAGATTTTAGAATTGATGTTCAACCTGAAATTTCAAGGACAGAGCAGAAGGAAAAAGATGACTAAGTATATTTTCTTATCTTCTTATTTTTCCTAGGATAGAAGTCTTTAAAATTATTTGTGTGAAGGTCTATTGAAATGAGACAGGGACAGTGGGTGTACCCTGGCATCAGAAATATAACTATACCCTAATTAGAATGGCTAACATGAAAAATTATGACCATATGAAGTATTATTGAAGGAACTGAAATTCTCCATTGCTGGTGGTACTTTATGTTACCAATGTAAAAATGGCACCTCTTTGGAAAACAGTTCTGTACATCTTTAAAAGTTAAACATACAACTACCACACAGCCAGCATTCCACTCCTAGGCATTAACCTGAGAAATAAGAACATAAGTCCAAACAAAGACATACAGGTATTTATTCATAGGAATTTATTGCAAAAGCTAAAAATTGGTATCCAAATGTCCCTTAACAGGGAAGCAGATAAACAAATTGTGCATCCATCCTACAATGGGATACTCCTCAGCCATGAGGAAGAATGAACTATTGATACATGCAGCAACAAAGATGAATCTCAAAATAATTATCCTCAGTGAATGAAACCAGACAAGACTACGATGTATAATGACAGAAACAGAGCAGTGGTTGCTGAAACAGGGCAGGAGAGTGGGGGCTGAGGAGCTTTTGAGGGTGATGCATATGCTCATTATCTTGATTGTGATGATGGTTTCACAGGGTACATATGCCACGACTTCTCAAATTGCAGACTTTAAATATATGAAGTTTATTGAATGTCAATTATACCTCAATAAAGCTGTAATAAAGAAATAAATTAAATTAATAAATAAAGTACTTAACTAAAACTCTTTGAGCATAGTGTCTGTGCCAGTGGTGGTACTGGTTGAGATGGATTTTACTCTGAAATAGGCAGCACATAATGTATTCATCTCTGGCATATATTCATATATTTCTGTAAAAGACTTTCTATTCTAATGTAAAGAGATGGGCTAAAAAAAAAAGCCCAGTGCTCTTTCATACATATAGACACAATTAAATATACTGAGAAGGCTTGTCTCTAACAACCATAGTAACAGAAATAAAACTGTGTAAATATGCTTGTGGTAAACTTTAACTGTTTAGGGTATTGTGAATAACCAGCCAGTGATGTTATGCTGAATTAAGGGCTTAGAATAATTTTCTAATTTTCTCTCAAACTTTAGAAGTCTATGGAGAGGTTTTTCTGGAAAATCCAACTTTAATTCCCTTACCTTTCACCCCCTGCCGAATTCCTTAGCATAGCACAGTCAGTCAAACCTAGCCTGATCTCAGTGAGTCAATCTACTTGTAAATCCTTTATCACCAATGGATTCCGTTCACACAGTTTATCTGTGGCCTTTTCAATTTTATCTAACCTTTCGTCCAATTCTTCTGTAGCCTTTATAATGCTGAAGTATTAGAGAGTGCATGCTTATATTTTTTAATGCACCATTTTCTTTCAAAATAACCCCAGGCCCTAAAAACTTGGTCCATAATAAAACAGTTCTTGAAAAAAGATGGTTTTCTGAAAAATTAACTAACTTGGGAAAAAAGTCCATTTAAACATAATGTTGATTGATATATATTTATATAACTGTCAAATCAGACGCACGTATATTTATATTACTACCAAATTTATATTATCCATGAGTGCTCTTTAATAATCAAGAACTAAGTAGATTGTAATAATTTAGATGCATCCGTCTGTACTGATTAATTAGTTTAATGGTATTCTCTGTAGGAACTCAATGCATGTACTGAGTGCTTACAAAATAAAGCTATCAGAACAATAGCTTAAAATTATCACAGTGATGAAAGACAAAGAAAGGAAGGAAGGAAGAAAAAAGAAAAAGAAAAGAAGGAAGGAAGGGAGAGAAAGGAGGGCAGGAGAGAGGGAAAAAGGCAGGAGAGGAAGAAAAAAGTAAGATAGAGGAGAAAGCAAAAAAAGAGAAAGAAATCGTATCTATATGTACTTCTTTACTTTATTAGCTACAACATGCATTATTTGGATTAGTCTGGATTCTCTACCTTAATACTCAATCTTGACCACATATTTGAGATTCATTTAGGATCTTGAAAAAAATTTTAATGTCTGAGTCCCCAGCCAGACAAAATGAATGAGCATTTCTAAGGGCAGGGCCAGGGACTGGTGATTTTAATGCAAAGAAAGATTTGAAAACCTTGTCTTAAAAGGACAGGACTAGAAAATTAAATATGTAAATTGATAACAGGTGCTGGGGCAGCCCTAACCTTCTTATTAAATATTGATGTAATCTTGCTGTCAGTTGTCTTCATTCCCTGGCGTTTTCATCTACCACATCCACTATGCACCCCACCTTTTGGCATCCCTTCTGTTCTTCTCTCACCCCACTCCCTACCTCCAAATAAAATCCAATAAGAAAAAGAAATGATAGTAGGCAGTGGAGCTTTGCTGAACATTTTGTAAGGGAGTCAGACAAGGTGCTTTATATCACACACCCCACAAATGACACTTGCCTTGTCTCCCTTATTGCAACTGAAATTTTTTTTCCTACTTTCTTTCCATACAATGCCAGCTCCTGTCTCCTCTGTTTTACAGAAAAATTCACCTCTATCCAAACCTATATACTCACAGACAAAAACATAAGGCTGTGCAGTTAATAGGTCTCTCTATCCTTAGAAACCATTTTAATCACCATGTATTATTTGAGCTTGCCTGTTCAACCTTCTCTACTCCAAGTGGCTTATAAAATCTTCTCCCAAACATGCTCGATGATCTCCACAAGACCCTTCCTACCATCTCCAAAGATAACAAAATAGTCTTCACATCATTTTATTGATATATGCTAATACTGAACAAAAATTAACAAAAGGTAAATCGTATTCATATGTTAAGCAAAGCAAACTCAGAACTAGAAAAAAAAAAAGAACAGGGAAGGGATTAAAAAAACAAGCACAGCTAATAAAAAATTAGTCATGATAAAAAAGAATGGAGACACTGGTGGCAATCTTTTGTTCATGATTGTTAGTTTTAGAGTTGCAGTATAAATCTAAAACTTCAGTGACATTCAAAAAATAGTCTGAGGTCTCATTCCCAGAGACACTGATTAAACTGGTCTGGGATTGAACCCCAAACTGACATTTTTACCAGCTCCCATAAGATTTTGAGGCAGATGCTGTGTAGACCTGGTTTTGAGATCCCAAACTGTAATCTGTAATGTACATAAGAACTATCTGAGGATTTTGTTGAAATGTGGGTTTGTTCTCTAGTGGTAAGGCTGTTTTCTAACAAGCTTTTCTAACAAATTCCAGGGTACTGCCTGCGACCAAACCATGTGCCACACCTTTGTAATAAATAGGAGTTTGAAAATTCAGTTTTCAGATAAATGACACATGATTTGGACTATTGTCTTTAAAAGGTAATTCTATGGAAAAATCACATAGATTCCTCGCTTTGCCCAGGGCTTCTCCTCCCTGGTCTGACCCAATTCTTCAGATTTGCTTTCCATTAGAGAGTTAAGTAAACTGTAATTAACAGTTGTGAACCTAATCATATTTTTGTTTAGAATATACTTGGGTACCATCTATGATAGGAATAGGTAAGCAATCCTATCCCGAAGCAGGCCCAGTTTGGCCTAACACTCTTACTTGTAAATAAAGTATTATTGAACATTGCTACATCCATTTAAAAAATATATATATTGCCAGAGGCTGCTTTCCTGCTACAATGGCAGAATCGAGATGTTGTCACAGGGACTGTATAGCCAATAAAGCCTAAAATATTTACTATCTGTAACTTGAAGAAAAAAAAAAAACTGATGACCCTTGACTTATGACAATCCACAACCTCCCAAACTTCATTTTCTGTGGCTGGACCAAAATAATTTTCAGCACAAGATGTAGCAAAAGAAAACCCTTTATTAATTCTGAAATTTTCAGTATTTTCAGAGCTCAGGAATTTCAGTTTGTCTCTCCTACGACTCAAAGTACCTCATTCTCTGGTGCTGCTTACTCACACATTTGTTTTTCTTCTGTTCAATTAACAGTTTTTACAAAGACTAAGCTTCTGAGGAGTGAGAGAGGTGATCAGAGGAGAGAAAGATCATTTTCTATTTGATCACAACAAAGTCTTCATGAAGAAGTTAAGGTTTAAGTTTGTTATGGGAAAAGAAATGTAGATATTTAATTGCAATAAAATGAATTGCAGAGAAATAAATTTAATTGCAGAGAAATGAATAAAGAAATCAAACACTCAAAGGGTATTCAGTAAGCGAACGGGAACTCTATATAACTAGACTGGAACATGCACACAGGTCATTTGAAAATAGAACTAGACTTCAAAAGACCTTGAGAGCCAGTGTAAGAATTTGACAATATTCCCAGCCACAGTCCTCACTGTTCCAAGTGTAATTTCCAAATCAGCCTCAGGATGCTCTGGAATCTTGTTAGAAATGCAGGTTTTCTGCCCAACCCCAAACCTACTAAATGTGATCATGCATTTTAACAAGACCCCAGAGTCATTTGCATCCAAGTTAAAGTCTGAAAAGCACTGCTCCAGGAGAACCACCTGTGTAGTAAAGTACTGGATAGGGGTTCCTCAGATTCCCAGTGCTCTTTCCCGAACCAAGTGTCCTTGCATAAGTCACTTAACATCCCCGAGCCTCACTCTCTCTATGAACAAAAGTATGGTTTTTGAACCTAACAACTCTAAAACTCTACTCTCTCATTCAAAGGGTATCAACTAAAGGGAGATTGAGACAGGAGCTTGATAATCTGTTACACTTTAGAAGACCAACCTAAGGATGGTTTCAATGTGAACTGGAGATGGAAAAAAAGAAGAAACTGGAATATCAATTAAAAGCACAGTGTGGAATTTTAAACAAACTCATAAGAGTACAAAAAAACCCATTCTTTAAGTGTAAAATTATTTACTGGTATAGTTACCATTTTAGGATTAGCATTATATTTCACTGTCTGCATTTTTCTTAATACACTTTAATAATCCATTAAAGTACAACACAGGTCATACCAAAAGAAAGTGAGAACGAGAGAAAGAAAGAGTGAAAAAACTTCCAAATCCACTGATAGCAAAAAAATCCAAGCAATTCCAAATGGAACTGTTAAAAGTTGTAAAATGGATTGTTTTTTAATGCGCATCCCTTTGATATGACTATCTTTCTGATTAGAATATTGTAGCAAAAGTCACCTAGCCCTGGAAAGAAATGTCCTTATGCCTCACTCAAAATTAGCTATAACATCAGTCAGCATCGCAAAACACATGAAATTATTTTTAAAGGCATGGACAAGTTGACAAAAGGTATTTTTACTCCTAAAGAAAACTTTAACTTTAATATATTGTTATCTAGTGACCAACTTGGGGGAAGAGTGAGCAACTTACTACTTGTCTTTCTTTACTTTTTCAAAACATTTTTTCATTATAAAATTTTCCTCCAGTCCGCAGTAGGTGTCTTTAGCCATCTTTTCCAGGTAAATACAGACCATCTATTTGAATTGATTGAATTCAACAGATCCAATTCATGATCTTTTTTCTTATGTCCTCCCACATTTAAAATAAATAAGGTATACTGATAGAACGAGGTTGTGTGGGTCTTAGAAGGATCTATTTTTTTCATCACACCTCTTTTGTTCCATCTTGCTTAGCAAATCAGATGCTAGATATATTTTGATTAGTTTGTACTTTAATGGATCATGCATGGAGGGTCCACCTTTCACATTGGGGCCATTAATTTTTCTTGAGTCTGATGGAAAAAACAGGTAGAGCTTTTTGTGTGTGTGCTGATTGAAAAGTGATGGATTATTTTCATGTGGTAAGAAACACAATGTTTTCTTTAGCACAGCAGGATATAATGTTTGCAAGGTCTAACAGTGAAATATTATGCATATCTGCCACTGGCCAGCTGCCAGAAATGGAACAGCAAAATCAGAGGAGATTTTGAATTTGAATCTTAAAACCAGTGCAGCCTACAAAGAAAACTAATGAGCCATTCTAAGCAGAAAAAGCATTTGTACTAATAGATGATTCCTGCCATGCATGCCAGCATTTAACAAAATGGTAAATAATTATTCATTTAAATGTTACCTTGAACTTTATTTCAAGGGAGAAAAAAAAGATACCTATTCCAAGTAATTTCTAAGAGGCACCACTGCAAGTATTATTTTTTTCTCTCCCTAATTCTGAGGCCCATGACATTTTCTTCTCTGTGAAAGTAGAGACGTCTTCCATACAGTTTTTCTCATGTGGCTGAAAAAATAATTCACAGAGAAGTTTATTTCATCATTATCTAGAATTTAAAACTGGTATTTTCAAATCAGTACACAGCATCATGAAAAAGCTTTAAAGTGCTGTAATAAATAAATACTTAAAACCAATTTTTAAAGGAAGGGGAGGGTATGTTTTGAGTTTGCTGAATGTCTCAAGCTCTTTTGTTTCTAAAGTCAAGGACCTGACAGTGAAAATCCTTTTACACATAGCATTTTTCTGTGTTTTTTTAAGTTATTGATGTAGTAAGGGAAACACAGTCCGTATGTTCATTTATATCCAACTCATCAAGGGAGTGTTTTCTATGAAATATTGATATCTTAGAAAGGTGGAGCCTTCTTTTCTGAGCCTTTAAATTTTATTTTATTTTATCTTATTTTAGGGCCGGGAAATTTCATTTAGTGGACATTAAAAGAAATTCGGGTCTAGCCAAGCACTTGCTACAGTTTTAAGTGGAGAGGCTACACAATCATATGGAAAATACACTGGTTATTACTGTCCCCTTGTAAACGGAGAAATCCAATGGGAGGAGACATTTGCTCCATCTTGATACCTGATGTATTTTATATCACTGTACTTCAATTTCCATTTTAAAGGTGGAATTATGCCTTTAAATTATAGGCTTTCGCTTTTAAGGCCATAATAATCTCCCAGGGCTATGACAACACTGCAGGGAGGATGCACTGATGCTCTGCCCCCTAGAAACACAGAGTGGAAAAGAAGAGGGGAAAGTTCTGCTACACTGTGTCATCTTCGCTCTTTAACAATCAAAACTGAGACATGCTTGTGACACATTCAATCAGGCCTTACTCCTGCCTGAGTTACCAGCCAGGTGTTCCATTTTCCTGGAAGCTGCATGCTCTTCTGGGCCTCTAGGGTACTGCGGAGTAATTTACGGCTCTGTCACCCCCAATGGCGCTCCTGCGGCCCAAGGCCCGGTTTATTTCCCAGTCAACACAAAACGTCAGTCTTGCTAGAAGTGAATTATAAATTAAGAGAATATAGTTTATCTTCTAGTTACTATTTTTTAAATGTCATGTAACATACAGTCACTTTTGATTTGCTTAATAGATATCAAATTGGATTCTTTTAAAGAACTCAGAGATCAAATAGCCCATGTATTAACCTGCCAACAAACCCCCGAAATCTTAATTTAAATTTTAGAAATATCAAGCCCCGTAAAGTATGAAAAATAGTCAATTATAAATTTATAATGTTTATTTATAATGTTTCTCTTTAAATTTACTATATAATAGGCATACATGATTAGAAATACACTTTTGATATTTAAAAAATCAATTCCATATATTCCATATATTCAAATAGTGTGAATCTTCTTTGTCAGATGGTTAAAAACACATTAAAAATTAGGAATAAAAGAAAAGATCAGAGGGCTTTAAAGAATATATTAGTAAAACACTTGAGTACATGTATTTCCAAGCAAAGTAGATAATTTCAATTATTAAAACATCTGAACTTTAAAGAAATGTGTGAGTTGTACTAGATTCAACAAAACTAAATGGTGTTTAGGCTCCATGGAAACTACAAGATAATATTCAGAATTTAGAGATGCAAGAAGAAAATAATCCTGGCTATGTTTTATTTTCATTGAAAAATCAAAAAAAGAAAGAAGGAAGATTTGACTTCAGAGTACGATAAATACACAAAATCTCTAACTAGAGATGTTGTTATTTAAATGTTCAATTGAAATTTTACATGCATTTTAAGTTTTCCAATTTTCCCATGTTTTATAATATATTTATCCTGAGCAGCTCACGCTCGCACATGTGAAAGGTTTCACAAGCACAAACTTCACAGTGAAAAGCACTACTGAACGTTGCCCAAGCTTGTGAAGTTAAAAGCACAATGGTTGATTAGCCAAACGCACATTTTTAACAATCACACATCAAGCATATTTTGTTGCTGCATGATCAGATGCCTTAGGTATGTCAAATATACTTTCTTCCCAAGACCATAAGTAAGAATTTGCAAGTAAAAAAAGTAATTGTAGTTCAATTACATGCCTGTGATTATAAAACACTAAAACAAGTCAGGTCTCTTTTTCTAATAATGGTTTTGAATTTACCATATATTCCTAAAACCAATTTTCTACTAAAAATCACAATTACCCCTCTGTCAAAAAAACTATTTGAGGATATTCTTGGTGGTGTTAAAGTTTTCCCTAAAATGTTCTTGGCACGTTCACCTTTACTTAGACTTTTCTGTAATTTATAGAAGTGAAATTGATCATTAAGACAGTCACTTCCCTCCTGTAGAGTCAAGAAACTCACAATGGTGTCAGATTTTTAAAAAGTCACTTCTGCTTTTGAAACCTTAATAGGACTAAGAGTTTTCAGTGCAACAAAATTTTAACAAACAAAATCTATTCTAACCTTTGAAAACCTTTAAAGTGATGGACTTCTTTTTCACCCTAACAAAGCAAAGCAGTAATGAAATTTTAGCTGATAAATTTTAAAATGCTTTTTTTTTAAGGACTGTAGAGTTTCAAATGTTTTGATACTAAAAACCAACTGACAGATCTTGTATGAATATTTTGAAGATTACCTTAGCTCTTTTGTAGCCCAGCAAAGATGGAAAAACGAATCATAATATGCATTTTGGAAAGCTGTATTGGTGATATAAAAGACTCCCATGCTAAGAGCAGACGGAAAATGGTAGTTATTATTAATTTAGAAAAACGAAAGAGCGGCCCAGCATTTCCGTAATGTGGCAAGTTGTGTGCTTTTGAAGGAGATGGGGGGTTTATAATTGGATTTTAGAGTAATTTAGAAGACGAGATAAGATGTAATGGTTGTGTATTAGAGGTTAGAACTACAACAGAAACCCATAATGTAAGGATTCATGGCACTGGGGGAAAACAGAACAAAGAAAAGCAGCGCCAACCACAAATGGACTGAATGAGAAGCAACTAGGTGAAGGAGGCTGGGGCGACCTGGGGGCCAGAATGTTCTCTCTGGGCACCAGCAGTGATGCAGCGCAAGCTCCTTCTGGAGCAGACAGTGAGGTACATGGCTTCCTTCAAAACAGTTTTTCTTGTTACCCTCCCATCCCCCTCCTCCTCCTACTGGTGAATTCAGTTTGGCATTTCTTTTTCCCTGGCAGCTAAGCTATTCACCGATTCTCCTCATTCAGGCTTAACCGACAGTCCTGGGGGCCCACCTGCTGGATCCTAGGTTTTCTCAGAGAGGAGACTGTGGGGATTCCGTCCTCTGGCTTCCCGGACACCACACACACAGACACACACTCACACCCTCACATACACCAGGCTGCAGGCGTGATGTCTTCGTGTATCCCCAACCTTCCCCAGGGAATTCTAGGCTTCTGCCCACTGAGAGAGAAGGAAATAGAGTCAGTAGGAAAAGTAAAATTTGCCTCCCAGCCCACCAATTTTCATTCCAAGCCTTGGGCAGAGAAATGCCCCCTTTCAGTCCCTTTATCGTAAACCCTTTCAAAAGAATCTGTTACACAGGTCAGAGCTCTCAGTGAAGGCCTCAGGTGAGTGGCTCATTTTGGAGTGCATAATCTAAGCATTGGCGAGGAGCAGAGGCTTCTAGAATCAGAGAGCTGCATTGCTGGCAATGAAGGGAGCCCTGGGAGTTAGTTTCTTCCCAGTTACTGGCACTTGGCTACCCCCTGCTGGGCGGGAAGCTCGCTGGCCTTCACACTCACACCATTATGCTCCAGGGTCACGTCTCCCCCCAAAGCCTGAGACAAGATCCACTTATTTCCTGTCAAATTGTTAATCACACATTCCCCAACATGAAGCTGGAGTGTGAAGTTCCCTCCCTATCCCCAAGAGGTGTTAAAGAATTTTTTTCCCCAAGTCCTTTGTGTGCCAGCTTAAGCAGAACAAATATATTTATTTTTTGTGAAGATCGGTTTATTAAAAGCACACACATAACTCAAACTGTATAGTGGAGTGAGGTTAGGCTTTGTTGAGCATGGAAAGTGGGCTTACTCAAGCCCCATTTCCAACGCTTCAGTGCATCGGTTCCTCTTGAAGTGAAACATGGGTTATGTTAAGAGGATCAGCCTGTCGGCCTATCTAGCATCCCACCCAAGCTTGCTGGAGCCCTCTCCTCCACAACCCCTTTTTTACACCTCTCAAAAAAACCTACTTGATGTAGGAAATTTTGGCAACATATGAGTGTATGGGAAACTGATTTTTAACCAGATAAAATTTTCAAAAACAGATTAACACATTTTAATTGTCCTACAAATTAATCTTAAAGTCACTCTTAACAAAATCCAGACTGGAGGAAATTCACTTCTGTCACTATGTGTATATCCCATTAAGAAAGTTATGAGTCCCTGGACGCATTTGGAAGGCATGGCTTAAAAGTGCCTATAATACAAAATAAAATAAAGTAAAATACAAATAAAGAGATTAGTTGTTATAAGCTGTAACACAGCTGTAGTGACAGAAACTGCAGAAACATGTAAACAGAGGGTGCTTTTAGTTACTCAATGACCCAAATATCTTTTTCCGACTCACACAATTCTAATTCTGACACACTTTTTCATTTCATTTATTTTGCAGACCAAGCAGAAAAGAAATGGACATTGAGATTAAGTAAACAAGGGCTTTATATACAGCCACTAGACTGCCAGATAGACAACTTGTGTTTATGTGGAGAGCAAGGGTAAAGAAACAATGTCAAAACCGCATCTCTTCCTGCATTTATTGGTGTGAAGTGAAAACCCAAATACATTCACTAACAAATTACTAAGGGCCCAATGGGCTTCTAACCTTGCACTGAAGGTTAAAGGGTCAGGACTCTTGAACTCCTCATCATACTGCAGCCTCAGAAATAAGCATAAACATTTCTCTCTGTCAGAAGAGTATAAACAAATTAGGATTTTGTTAAATCCTTCAGTTTGTTTTGCTCCCATGTTGTGGCCAGGAATCCGCCCTGCACTATTTTCAGCTCAAGTTGACTCATCTTGATGCTGTAAGCAAAAGATTGACTATGCAAGAGATCAGGTTGACTATGAAGGAAGGGAAAGACTGGAGATTTTGCTGTCCTGTTAGTCAGCAGAAGAGAGAATGCAGTATACAAGAAGGCAGATCACTGCCTTTGCACAATCCTGCAGGCTAATCCTATTTTTTTTCTTGCTGACCCCTGTGTCAATTACTGCTCTCAGGGCACAGTCTTATCACAGTGATGTTAAGGAAGTTTCCCAAGAGGGGTGGGGAAGAGGGGGTACCAAGCAAAGAGATTAGTCTACCCCAATGTAGAAGGAGGCTCCCACTTAATGTGAATTCAGTGACTCTGCCCTCCTCGCCCAGTTGGAGAAACATTACCAACCCTTCCACCAAGTTCTGCCCTATGACATTCAATTGTCTAATCTCTGTTCTGCTCAGCAAATTGAGTGGTTTTCCTTCTCCAGCCCTTGTGTTTTGGTGATTCCCTTTCTTATTTGAGCCATTTCCTCTTTCCATTTTTTTCTTGCGCACTCAAGTCAAAGCAGCCTTATTTTTTCTTAAATACTCCTTTACCATGAATGAATTAAATACTCAAGAGAAATTTGAGGGTCTTTCTTGTGTTCAGTATGGTACTGTGCAGGATGCAAAAATAAGTGAAAGATCTTGCCTTTGGCTTGAAGTATATTATGATTAGAAAAACCATATTAAACTAACAAGACACAATGAAACAAGCAAGAATGAAATAGTAAGATAATGATTGTAAAAGTTGGACTTCAAAGAAGAGGAAAATTAATGGGATAAGAATATATTTATACAACTTCATTAAGGAGATAAAACCTGGAAGAACTATTAACTTGACTGTGACAGTGGTATCATGGGTATATGCCTATGTCCAAACTCATCAAAATGTATTTTAAAATGTGTTACTTTTTGTTTGTCAATTATACCTCAGTAAAGCTGTAAAAAAAACTGAATGAGTTAAACAATAGAAAACATTTATTTGAGTGATTATTCTGTATCAGATACAGAATACCTTCCTATACATTATGTGTATTATCTGCTCTGATCCTCTTAGTAACCTTAAGATGTAAACATTTTTATCTCCATTTTAGAGATGAAAAAAATTGAGGCCTGGAAAAGCTAGAATCACACAGCTTTTAAATGGTAGGGCTGAAATATGACCCCTAACCCAGGATTTGTTTAACTATGCTACTGTATTAGGTTGAAAGAAATGGGTTTTTTTGTAAGTCAAAGAGCATTGCAGGTGGTAGATGAGCCTTCTTTTTTGGAACTGGGGGGGTTTCAATGTCCCAAAACTCTGGAGTCACAGTTGCAAACATTGTTAACCAAAAGATAAGTGACTGCTCCATACCCCAGAGAGTTAAGTTTGCATTGTCCACTATACATACTAAAGGCCTTAAAAAGAAAAAAATCTAAGTTGAATATGAAACAGACATGTGTGGCACTGAAGTCTAACACTGAAAAGAAAAGCAGCTACAAAAGAACTGGCCAAGTGAAAAATAAAAAACTTCCCGTGATCCTTTTGTCATTTCGAGTATATGCTCAGGGTGATCTAGAGGAGGGGTAAAGGGTGGTTACCAATTTGGGTGCCTACTGACTGGCCCACTTCCAACCATTCTGGGGCCTATAGCCAGAATACAAATGGAGGCCTACATATTGTATGTCTTTATGTTTAAAAAACAGATACAGTCAAGGTAATAAACTGTTAAAATAAATAAAATGTGTTCGGTTTTCTTACATTAATTAACAACCTGGAAGGCCAATATCGAATTTAGAAATCTTGGGCTACTTGGAATTCTGTGTCAGAATATGTTCATGTGGAGAGAGCTGGCTCATGATATGCGACCCCAATCCCAGAGTCAGGCCTGTGATCCCTTCTTTTCTGACTTCCGGCTCCGTTATGCACCTCAGGGGCCTCTCACATCTAAGCCGTGTTCACAGACCCCTACCCTAAGCAGCCCCTTGGCCACCCATCAGGCCTGGGGGTGTCACACTGGCTTCACAGCCGGTCTTAAGGAGAAGCAACCCAGGGAAGAGGCCATGCAGGCTTGGCATCATTTGCTCAGGGGATTCCAGGAGTCTAGGTCCCTGGGGCATGATGTAGACCCTTGCTACTCACAGCATGAGGGGAATGATTAGATATGCAGACTCTCAGCACCACTCCAGGACTACTGAATTAGAATCAGCATCTTAGCAAGATCCCTACAGGGTTCCTATGCACATTAAAGTTAGGAAAACCCAGTGCCAAACAGAAGGGTGGCTCCTTAACAGGCAAGTCCACCTACACCTGTGGGGAGATGCATGGCTGAAAGGGGGCCAAGATGAAGCCTGCTAAAGAGTGGCACTAGGATAGGATCCCTTCTTGCTCAGGTCTGAAGGTCAACAAATGCCAGGCAGATTACAAAAACTATTTGGTAGGCCTAGTATAAAAGACACATGCCACAATCCATGATGGGGATGTTGAGGGGATCGGCCTGCCTAAAGGGGGCAGTAGTAATCAGCTACAGCTCACTGTGACCCTGTGGATGTGGTGTATGGGGTGAGGTCAGATTGTAGGCAGGTGTAATGAATATATTAGACTAGTAGCTCTCATGGTTGGTAAAGCATCAGAACCTCCTGGAAAGGTACTACAAAATACTCCTGCCCCCAACTCCACCCCAGAGAAAATACCTAAAATTTTGTTTGAGAAAGGAAAACATACGCCTTTTCATATATATATAAAATCCCAGGTCATTCTGATAGCCTTCCTACCCTCTGCCTCCACCCCCATAATGTTAAAAACAATTCTGGACAACAAAATAGAGGTAGTTATTTACACAGATTGTCATGCTTAAGGCCTGGAGTTGTGCATGAAAGAAGCTGATGACCTGCGTCAGCCTTTCTTGGTTATTCTCCTTTCACCAGCACATATGTGAACAAAAGTCCACTCTCCTTTCCTACTTGCCAAGTGAAACAAACGTGGTTGTGTGGTAGAATTCCAAGAGGAGAGTTCCTGGTCCCTTAGGTCCCTGATTGAATCTCTGCAGGAATGCATCTTGCCCTGTGCATCTGGGTTTTATCAAAGGATTCTGTCTTTGAACAGTTATATCCTTCAAAGTACGTGGAAGACAAAAAAGAAGTTGGGTAAGTCAAAAAGAAGGTAGTATAATTATTGAAGACTCTCAAAACAATCACTTGGTTCCTTTAGCCACATTTCCACCTGTGTATTATTACACAAAACTATCCAAGGCACAATGCAAAATAATTTATCTTTGATATTGGAATGCAATGATATTTTTTCTTTAATAAATATTTATTGAGAACACACTACATACTAGGCACTTCCATGTACATTATTTAATTTCATACTTATAATAACTCTTTGAAGGAGGCATATAAGTAGTCTGAGGCACAGAGAGGACAAATGACCTGCCCAGATCATTTATCAGTGAGCTTGTGGGAGAGTGTCTCCAACTCACTCAGTGTTCTTTCCACAATGATGCATCTTTTGCTTAGTTATCTGGCCTACTGTGAAAAGGGTTTTCCACAAATATGATCTTTCATCATAGAAGCTTAGCCTGCAGAGCAGCCAAAGCCTAAAAATTTGAACATTTTTGAGGAAATCAATATATTGTCTATTTCCCTGCCTTCTAAATAAAGAATAGTGAGCATTGGATAACGCTTTGCTAACAATTCAGAGCCATCATTACAAATATTTTATTGTGCTATGTAGTAGTACAAACAGGTTTGTATTTTCTAAATCGTTTGTCCCTTTCCCTCTCATCTCTTCTATGCCAAAATAAGCATTAGGAAGCAGAGCCCAAGAGGTAAAGTGCACGGAATCAGTGTAAGGGCTTCATGACTTAAGGCTGGAAGACACTTTTGACTTCTAAGTTTGGGAATAAAGTTCCTGGTGAACTGAGTTCTTGATAAGTTAGGAGGTAACATTTGAAGTTTTAGGGCAATAGATTCACTTACCTAGGTCAGTTTCTCTTAATAAATTTCCGAACCACACAAATAATTAGATGTAGCTCCTACCACTTGCCAAATAATAAAAGAGAGAACAGAGTCTGAGTTATGCGCATGGACTCTGAAGCTAGACTGAGGTACTGTTTTTGTCATTTATGAATAGTGTGACCTTAAGCAAGGTATATAGCTTCTCTGTGCATCGTTTTTCTCAGTTGTTCTTGGAGCTCTTATGAGGAAAATAGTGGTTTTTATATTTGTAAAGCTCTTTGAATAGTGCCTGGCATATAAGAATTACTTTTAACTTGTAAAATAATATAGACAGAAGTCAAATTCTGATGGGGAAAAAAAGTCACAGATAATCCTGAAAATGCATAATCAAGGATCAACTACATAAGTAGAATGACTAAATTTGAGGCTCCCCCTTTCTGCCATTCTGTATGTGATGCCTATTAAAAAGGCCCCTCAGAAGTAAGTTGGTTATTTCTAGTGAATTCCATGACTTGTGGTAACACGATCCATCATGAGATGCTGCAACAGGCTGACATTTTCCACATGTAAATCCTGCACTTTGTAATGTAAGAGCAATTACTTTTATGAACAAAATCTTTCCAATCCACCATTTCAAATCCTTGTCTTGCCATGTCATAGTCAAAACATCTGTCCATTAAAGCCAATGTAAAAGTGTATTAAACCAAGTGTGTTTGGTTTGGGACATCTGCTTCTTTCTACTGGAATGAGAACTATTCTAAATTCAATGGGTTCAGTCTGTAGGGCTTTCATGAAAACTTTTCAGTCATATTCATGGGGATTATCAAATAGCCCACAGTTTTGATTAGTGTTTCAGGTTCAAATAGAATTCAGAGTTCAACAAGGGACTCAATCAAAATAATGACAATAATAACAACTATAATGTAAAGAATGAAAATCTTTGTATGACACTGTTACATAAAGAGTTTCATATACTGATGTTAAGTATTATATAAACATAATATAATGTCCTGTACTATAATGAGTACTCTATAGTTTTTAAAATATCAGTACTTTTTCCTTGTTCTTCATTCTGCATTCTTGCTGAAAGTAGTCATAATTTTCATACCAAATTTGAAGGAAAGAAAAAACAATTTTTTTGAATTCAGGAGACCATGATAACCATAGATTTCAGATCATGTCTGACTCAACTCCAATTTCTTTACTTCTTTTCTCTGTAGACTTCTTAGTTGAAGCTGAAACTGTGTTAAAGTTTACATATATTTCCAAGAAATCATTTGCTAATAAATATATGTCTGGAGCTCGGTTGTAACGATGTCCCAGTTGTAATTAAATTTTGGGAAAAAAAAATATCTAAAAGATATAGCCAAGAAAATACTCTTCTTTCATTGTTTTCAACCATTTGACTCATAAACAAAGAAGGAAATGCAGTTTCGTAAATTAGCAAAGCCATGCAAGGCTCTCCAGCCATGGCATTTTCACTGATCATTTTCCACATTTCATTTTCTTTCCAATAGGTCAGCAATAAATTACAGTAGAAAGAATAGAGAACTTAGAGTCAAACTCTTTTCACATCCTAATATTATCACTCATTAACTTCATGAACTTGGGCAACTAACACATTTCTTCTTAGTTACATCAACTCACAGAATTAATATGTGCTGCCTATCTAAAAAGGTTGAATGTTGATATAAGTTGCAACATGTAAGAGATTATACATTCATCAAATACCTATTATGTGTTAGGTTTTATCAGAGATGTGATTAACTGTTTAAAATGGCCCCCAGTGTGTCCAGCATCCCTTGATCCATGCCGATTGCAAAGTGACTTTGCTGATCCTCCCATCCAGAGGTGGAGTCTGTTTCCTAATCTTTTGAATCTGGGTTGGGCTGGTGAATTGCTTTGAACAAGAGAATGAAGCAGAAATGGCTTTCTAGGACTTTTATACCCAAACCTGCTTTCACTCTTAGAGACCCACTACCATGCGAAGAAGTCCAGACTATCCTACTGGACAGAGAGGCCACATGGGGAAAGATCCTGGAATATGGGAAACTATATGGAGGATGAAGACACATGGATGAGCATTGAGTCACTCTAGCTGTGACCAACACTACATAGAGCACAGATGAGCAGACCCTTCTGAGCCCTGCCCAAATTCCAAACCCTCATGATCATGAATAACATGGTGATTGTGCTAAGTCACTAAGGTTTGTCATGATTGTTACATATCAGTATATAACTGATATTCAAGATGATTTTCACATATTGTCAATCTTCAGAACAACCCTCTTAAGTAGTTATTGTACCCATTTCACAGTTAAGGAAACTGCAGATCAGAATAGACAGATACTGAACATAAAGACAATTCCAAACCCCCTGAACCAACAAGGCAGTGTTAACTGGCAGCACAAACATGAAACTCTCCCTCCTTGTCAAGGAGTACACTGACGAGAAATAAAGGGGCCGTCCTACTTCATGCAATGATTCAGAAGCCCCCAAATGTTCCCTATAAGTCTGTCTCATTTCCCAGCAGGCCACAAGGCTATTGTTAGGTCTTAGAGACTGCAGGCTCCAGCTTAATATAAGTTCTGAGAAGATCAAAACCATTTGTATTCTAACAAAATTTCAGTTTCTCACATTAATGAAAACAAGATTCAAGTTTGTATGAAGCATTATACGGTAGACTTTTGATGGAGTTATTGGGCTAGCTCATAGCATTTTAAAGCTGCAAAGATGTTCAGAGGTCATCTGATCCAAACCTCAAATCCCATGGCTAGAAAACTGAGATCCAAGAAGTCTGCTTAAGTCTACCCAGCCAGCTCACAGCAGCGGAGCCAAACCAGGTACCTGATCCCAGTCCACTGAGAACTGCCTTTCATACACGGTCCCAAAGTCTTTGAGCTCTTTCCATGGGCACCTAGTGTAGGGTTACCCGCTTCCAGAATCTTGGGAAGGTTACTAACTGCACTTTTCTTTATGTCATAGATCCTTCTATTTTCATTAAATTATATTATGTTGCCATTTAAGGCTAGATCTTAAGTCCTGCACATAAGAGAGTATTTACTTTTTAAAAACATGAGGGATGACTTTAAAAGTTGCATAAAGAAAGATGCACAGAAAGGCCTGAACGGCCTTCAAGCAGATGAAAAAAACTATTTAATCGGGCGATATGAGCTCAATTCTGAGTTCATTATTTATGGTGCTTGTTGACATTTGAAGTGAGTCACCCATGTCATCTTCTAAGCATAAAATAAATGACTCGGAGGAAATACCATGCAAGCAGCAGAACATCTTCCGATGTATCAAATGGTAGTGGAGAAAAAACAATTAAAGCATCCTGTCATAAACTAGTTCTATTTTCATGATGTTCATATGGCTTCATCTGCTTATCTCTTAGCAGCACAAGCTGAAAACAAAGGTTGCGTTCCTAAGGCTAATTTTGTTAAAACATATCATCCTGTTTTTAGATTAAGGACTCCTAAGAAATGAAAAGCAAACAAACAAGAACAAAAACAGCTTTGCTGGCTCAAGGCCTGGGGCTGGCCCATGGACAAAAACTGGAGTTATTGACCCTAGTCCTGTGATGCTGTGGATAAAATGAAGGTCCCTGTGGCCAGGATTCTCACCTAGCCCTGGCTGACTAGCTCACTACACACCTGTGGGCAATACATTGCTATTGACTCTATATAAAGAGCTCTGCCCAGTGCTCTGGGCTACATGGTGGCACGGCTGCAAGGCTGCAGGAGAGCAGAGCAGAGGCTGGAGTGGTGGCAGCGTCAAGGACAGAGGCCCAGAGGACGGCTGTGCGGGCAGAGGGGCCCAGAGGACGGCTGTGCGGGCAGAGGGGCCCAGAGGAAGAGACCAGCTTGCTGCAAGCAGACTCGCTCTGAGTGGACAAGATTCTAGTGATTGACCTGCCACTGTGGAAATAAAGTTGAGTATAACCCTTTCACCCCAAGAACGTTTTACTGTCATTTCTTTGGTCACATTGAATCCATAGTGAACTTGTCCAGGGCTGAAACCCATTGGCAAGACAGATGCGTATGTTGATACTGCCTGAGCTGTACCTTCCACTGTTGAAATGTTACTACAGGCTTCAAGTATTTATGCCTCATCTCCTGAACTAGATCAAGTTCTAGCAGAGTAGAGGCTGTGACTTAAATATCTTCCTCCACAGTGCCTGCCAAATTCTATACTTACAGCAGGAGAAAATTCGCTAAAGGAATACAAGTGGTGTTCAGTTTACTGTTCTCTTTCTCAGAGTCATCACTGTATGTTGTACTGACAGAAGCCCTTTTCTCAAAAAGGAAATCAAGACACAAACTTAATTTAGAGAGTCCAGAATTAAAATGTAACTAGTCCCATGGTCTCTGAATTTTTACGAGGAGCGTGTTAGGAACTGAGGCACCTGTAGTCTGAACAGGGCTTAAGGACCAATTACAATTTAAATACACAAGCTGTGAATTGCAGGGGGAGGAGTACTGCCTTAGCATAGCTGTACTTCATGATACGAGTGGAGAGGTCAGCATCTTTAGGTTGGGAGCCAGGAGGGAGAACTGTGTTAACAAGTCTCCAGTTACAAAGTGGCCAGTTCTCCATCATGGGTGATACCAAATTCACTGTAGATCCTTGGCTGCCCCTGCACGACCCAGGAAGGAGGAAGAAATGGAAAGAAAGGAGAGGCGTCTACCTGAATTAACTAAATAATGAACACAAAGTTCACAATGGGCCTTTCTTTCTCCCTTACAGGGTGTGCCAGGAATGCCTCCTGTCTTCCTCTTTTTTTTTTAAGTTAGATATTTGCTCTTCTCCCGGAAAACTCTTCTATTGACAATGTAAGAGAAGAGTAAATTTTAACTTGAATTTTTTTTTTTCGTGAAGCAGATGTCTTTTCTTGTGAGAATTGGCATATTTTTACCCTCAGAATGATCTCTGCTTTCATATGCCTAATTAAATTTTAGAGGTCCCCTGCTTAAATAAAGATTTATTAGCTGTTAAAGTTGTAGCATAATTCTTCTGCCACCTACATGCTATCCTTGAACATATTTACAAGCAGACTAGCTTATCCACTATAAAAATATGGGTGATTTAATGCTGTTATGTTATCGGTGTCAATTACCAAAACTCAGCTTCACAATAGAGCTTTCTGAAGACACTATTACTTGACTTTCAGACTGTCAATGTGCTTGAAGAAAAAGGGTCTGTGAATTTCAACTATAACTGCTTGAACTAGTTAAGCTAATGGAGGTAAATCAGCAGGTCTGGAACCCCAAAAACAGGGTCCATACAAGTGTTCCCTGTATGAGGATGGTCACATCATTAAAAAGCCTTTTTCTATGGGTAAGTGCATGACAGCCATGTGTTTGTTTATGGAGACACACAAAACATACAAAGACTGTAACATTTTGAAAAATACTTCCTGAAACCAACAGCCTCAACATCTTTTTTTTTTTTTCTGAGATTTTTAGCTATAATTTTGCCAATGCTAAGTTTTGGCAACATTCCTAAAATACTCAGAATTAAATTAAATTTGGCAACATTTGCAAGCTTCTGAAGTCCTGTTTAATGAGGACACTTCTAAGCATGGATTGCATTGTGCCTATTTCTCAGTGGAATTACTCAATCTAATCAGACCTTCCGATTCAAGTCAACCCAATGAATATCCTCACGGACCTCAGACTCGAAACATCCCCTGCAGATAAAATCAGAACACCATGGTCTGAACAGGGACACTGGGTAGAAATAAAGTGTGTGTTTAGTTGTTTAATAAGATGGAATACTTTGAAAGACATAGCTTCTATTTTCCAATTTACAGGAAGGAAGAAACTTTTTCAAGCTTCATTTCTTCAGTTCTCAAGCCTTTGCTTCAGATGCCTCCTAGGCAAGACTAAAATGTATAGATTAACTCCCTGGAAGTTGAAGGTCAGTGGATTGGCATTCTAATAAAAAAGAAAAAGAAACAAGAAAGAAATGAAGATGAAAGAATTTGAAAGTTATAATTACAATGGCCTTTATGGATCTTCTGATGTTACACTCCAAGGACTGTGAAAACAAAAGGCCTTCTGAATAATTTTCATAAAAACACCCCCATATGCTTCCTGCCATCATAAAAGCAATTTGAATGTTTTGAATAGTAATTTTATGTTACCTGTTACTTCACTGTCAGTTTAACAAATACAACTTCTTGCACCATTTGGGTTCACTTAAAATTAGAGATCTTGTGCTAATTGTGTTTACTTATCTAAAAACACATATAAAAACAAATATCCTGGTCTGCCATAGCCAGTGGGGAACACAACCAGTTTTTTTTTTTCAGAGTGACATCAATATATACATATACCATTTCCATCTTGAATGATTCATTTATGGGCCTAAGAATTCTCACATGGAAATGTATGGGCTAACATGTATTAGCCCTAAAAAGATGAAAACTATTAAGAAAGAATAAACATAACTCCTTTTTTTTCTTGTCTATCATGGCAATATGCATTACCTTGATGCTCTATGTAACACACAGGTGTCAGAGGTTTCAAGAATAGAAAGGCAAGGTGAGGTCAAGTGCATGTCATGAACCTACTAGAAAACGACGAGCTGTCCCTGTTAAGATTTTAGCATATTTCTCCCTTTAAATATCATTTAAAACCCTACATAAAAAGCAGCACCTATTAAATAAACACATTTACTTGTTTACATTTCTTCAATTTTTATTGCTGGCTGGTTTTGAAATTACCATAAATGTCACAAAGAAAGGGAGAAGGGAACCCAGGCTGAGACACAATGTATCTTTTAATCTATTAAGATGTGAACTGTTAATAGTGTATTTCATTTAAAGAAAAAGCACACAGTGGTTGAATACATGTTGGTATGTACATACTTTTTAAAATTGTTTTATAATTTTATTGCCACATATTTTGAATCATAACAAGGATATTAAAAAATCCTAGTAAGCAATGAACTCTTTATTTGGATAGTTAGTCTTCAAAACTTACAAACATCTAGAAGTTTGAGTTGAACACAGTTACCACACAAAGTTTAATTCTATAATTTTTAACATTGGTACGTATAACAAATTACCACATTCTATGGAACTACTTGACTAACTTAATTTGCTTGATTAATATCAGGAACAGACAATAGGAAAACAACATATTTCTACAATACTCAGGATTAAATCATCTATATTTAATGGCTGAATAATTTATATTCTGTATGATTTCTTTAAAATATAGAGCACTGACTGCATGGAATTATTTAATGTGGGCTATCAAAATGGAAGTTCATTTAGAACATGCAATATGTCTTTCCTATACTTTTCCAAGTATAACCTGGCTTTAGCTTATTATATCCATCTATTAAAATTAAGTTAAAAACCATAACAAAATATTATTTGGGTCTCTGTCCCTACCTAGCAGTAAAAGAAATCCAAGTTCGTACTAAAGTCACACTCTTTTTCCACTTTCTGTCAGCTATGCACACAACTTTGGGAAGACTCCAGAGGGTGTCTCATGAGCTCCTGGTGATCATACGGCATCCAATACTTTTCTCCTTTTCTGTTTTTGTTCTGAGAACATGTCCTGCTGCTGCCTTCAAGCGGCATGCAATTGCTGCTAAGCTCTATCATTAGGGCCCACTGAAGGCCTCAGGAATGCCAGTATCAGGCCACTAATGCCCCCCAGATGTGTCCCTGTCTTCGTTGTGGCCTGTACCACCAATGATGCATGAGGGACCCCTCAGTTTTTTCTTCATTTGAGCTGCAGTTTAATCTACTGGTGCTTGAGTCCTGGTGTTTGCACTTGAAATGCACTTGAACCTTGTTAGGGCTTCTAGTTCTTTTGTGTTACTCTCTCTTACATAAGCTGCATCTCCATAGACTGACCAAAAACCAGATACGTCTGAATTTATTTTTGTTTTATTTTTATTTGATCACAATTCCCTCTGCCTAGAAGTGCAAATTCGTGTGGGCTTTTCTCTCCAAAGACTGGAGCCACTGGATAAATCTTCTATCCCTTGGGGATCTCTTTTCTTACCATTCAGTTTTTCCTAAGAGGTGCCTCCATCCCTTAGGTACAGACTCCACTAAGCACATCCACATGTCCTGCACATTTGCACAGAAAAGTTTCAATCTCCAGTGAGGATATATTAAGTCAAAATAAACCTCCTTTGGACATGTGTATTTCAAGCAATTTTCTGTATGTTCTTCTCTTAAAAATTGAATATATTATTGGTGTTGAATTATTAGAGGAATTTCTTGAACTTCATGAATGACATCATTTGTGCTCCAAAATGCCTCTGTCATTTTTATGATACAAAGTCAAGAACTCCCTATGTAACAGCTTAACAGCATGCAATTTTCTTCAGCTTTAAGATACCTGAATTTTTTGGTTTTCTTTCTTTTCTAAAATCAGGACACTTCTTACAACTATGTTTGGGGTTTTATACCTTTTTTCCTTGAAAACATTTGAGGATGAATCTTACAAATGATTGCTTAAATCAAAGAAATATACTATATGAATGAGATTTTGAATATTTCTTTTGGTTGTTTTGCTTGGAAATTATATTCGGCCTGAAATACATCCAACCTCACATGTATTAACAAACAGTAATACACTGTGGTTCACCTAAATAATTAAGGAGGTGACCTCTGACCCAGATTTCAGTGAACATGACTGAGGAAACATAATCAACTTGGTATAACATGTTTAACTGTTGAAGATTGCCTGGCAGGAGATGTGGGATGTGTAAATACAATAGAATTGTTCAGAACGTTGATATGTACTGTGGGTATGTAATTTTCATGTGAGTCTACACATAACATACATCCTTAGAATAAGCTAACAAATATTTTCATGCATGGACTTGACTCTAATATATGTTGGTTGTTTAAAGGTCCGTTCTAAGATATCAACATCATGTGTGTGATTCCTACATGGACCAGTAATATTTGCCCTGTTATCTGGCTACAGTTTGTACCGTGATATCAATCACCTGTCTCTCAGTTTTGCACTCTTGTCTTTAATGGGTTCCTAGTAATAGGTTGTGAACAAATTAGCACAAATGAATCCCACCAGGGGAAATTAAAGATACTCTCCAGGATCATTCCATAAGTGGGTTCTTCTTGATTTGGAACTAAGGATAGAAAATTGGCTCTTATTCTTCAAACTACAAAGTGATGTAGACAGTATATTTTCTCAATTCCTCATCAGCCTTGGCCTCTTTGCCACCTTCTCCTTCAGTCACAGGTCCCCTTTGGTCAATAGCGGCCCTCTCTCCCTAATCTGAAGACCCTGGTGGTGAAGTATATGCCTTGAACTATGTGGATGATGTTTCTAATTTGTTGATTATTAAACACTGTGCTCCAAAGGGTGTCACTAATAGAGGATACAGTGAGAATGTATCCCCTGAAGATGTATAATGTGATGCTGGGAATATAGGACTCATACTGTACCAGATGTTATACCACACATAGTTATCGGTATACCACATATACCACACATACATCACATATAGCCCCTACCACATCCAGTTTCATTTCTTCCATCTTTATTTTTGCTAGCTTAATACAAACCTCTCCAAACTGCCAGGTATCCTAATTTATAGAGTAAGTTCCAGAGAGCACAAGTTTTTCTACTTTCATCTTTTTATCACATCTTTTTATTGGCCTTTGAAGAATCTGTATCACAAACTGCAGTGATTATTGAATAATAGTCCCTGGAAGAGCTGCATGGAAACCAGCTGAGTTACTGATTCAGTATACAGATGTCTACAGATGTATAGATGTCTGTGCCCCACCCAGTGCCTACTCAGTATGAATATCCAGAGGCAGGGCTTATCCCAAAAGCACATCTGGTTTAGGGACTGATTTAGTGAGACAACAGGCAATACACTTTACAGCACTAGCTAAGTAGAGTAGCAATTTACTTACGCTCCAAACAGTACTTGGTGGGAGGAGGGCAAACTGCCCTCCTTGGATAACCTAGAGACATGCACAAGAACTGACTGCATGTGTAATCACCATAATATTACTCATTTAATTGTAGATTAATGATAGCAAAATAAACTTAAAAAAAAAGAACTGACTGCATGGTTCACTGTCAGTCTCTATTTCCAATTTAAAGCAATATTTGCTTCATGGGGTCAAATAAGCTTCCAACACAAACACTACCTCTCAGTCAAAACTTTGCTAAAAACAGGCAGATGCCAATGACCCATCATTCAGAAGCCAGCCTAGTCTGCAAGAAGCCACCATAAAGACATCTGATGTTTTATTAGTAGCACTTTGCTCAGCCTCTGGGTACAAAGCAGCTCTTGCAGCCTCCCAGTTTTAACTGTCCCTAGGGCTCTGGCTTGAAAGAAAGTTTGACATTATTTTTTCTAAGCCAAAGGAGTACTTCTAGCATAGAAGCGTCAGACAGGACATCTGGTCAGGAGCTCTGTAACTCACTTATTTCTCACTAAACAAGTTATCACCCTCTCCTTTCCTGCCCAAGTTGCTGTCCCCAGATGCCATTCCCATGAGTAGCCTCTATCATCACAGCCTCTGCTCCCAGTATTGATGGGTCCATGGGCCAAGCAACCTGAGGAGAAACGCAGTTTGATATCTTTGGGGGCGATTTCTCTCCTTGGGGAAGAGCAGCCTTCCATTGCCCTGCCTTGCCTCTTAATAATGTGCCCAGCTAGGTCTCTTTACTGCTCTATTTAACTGCATCCACTCCACTACTGATCATACTGTGTGTAATGGTACATTTCCTGAGGAAAATGATGATTATGTTGCGAAGAGAAGGCAGGGTGTAAGATCTTGTGTCTATAGAATTTAGCTATGCTATGGAGTCTGCCTCAGATAAATGAATTGGAGATGTATTCTGGATGAATGGTGATAGGAGTGAAACCAGTTCCTGACGTGAGATAATCTAATATTTCCTTCTACACTGGAAGCCGGGACCACTCCAAAGTAATTGTTTCACATTTTGGCCCAAAGGATTTAACATTAGAGGCCTTTTGTAATCTCTAAGTAGATACTCTGTAATTTTGACATGGGCCAATGTGCCCGCATCATTACCTTTTTGCATTTTCTGTATTTTCAGTCTTTCTCATTTACTGTTTTACTTGGCATGTTGTAAAGTCAAGAATTTTGGTACATTCTTGCTTTGTTCTTTACAATGAAACTGAATGGGATTATAACCTTTTGTAATTAATGGCCATTTCTTCTGAAAGATGATAATTGCTTCAATTACATTCCTCTGTACTCCACTACTCTACTGTTACCAATACCTCCTTGCCTACCACATTTTTCATATTTAACTCAGTCATGATAATAAAGGAATTTATTTACTTCCTTTATAAACTGTTGAACTGAAGATGAGACTATCACTGAATCAGTTAGACAGCAATCACAAGTCAGAAACCACATAGTAATTTGAATCAGGAAAGTTTAATAAAAAAGATCATTGACTACAAGAGAGGATTACCTGTTAGGAGTAGGCAACACTAACCTACTAGGGTAATGCATATGGACAGCAGCCACTGTCTGTAGGGCTCCCGCAGAGGGCCTAGTGAAGCCCTTCAAGGGCTGAGATCCAGCCCCCCTCGGAGAGAGTGTGATCACGGCCCATAGCACGGGGGAACAGTTCGCCACACCAATGAAACTCTGCAAAGCTGCCCTCTGGGATGTAGGGGAAGACACACAAGGGGTGATGCTGTTGAAATTAGTTGGTGCTGAGGATCACTGGGGCCCCAAGAGCTCCCAACCACCTTACACTGCAGAAGCAGAGAAAACACAGGAAACAGGAAGAAAAGCTCTTTCCTTTTCTAGTGTCACTGCAGTGCCCTCTACTAAACAGTTTACATTGTGCAAGTTGGCAAGGAAGAAGTGACCCATTAGTAAAAGCAGGGCATTGAAGGGTGGATTTAGAGCTGAGAGGCAACAGTCTAATAACTGGCACAGTCTACATTTTTGGCTGTTCAGCTTCTATCTGTACTCTTCTCCACAAAATTGAACTGTTTTACAACCACAAAACAAGTCTTATGTTTCCATCTAACAATAGATAGCTATCCTTTATCTAAGTGAAGAAGTTCTGACTCTCTCCCCAAAATGCAGTGACACATAGTGTCAGCAGTCATTGCATCCATCACTAGCCACATTAATTACTCCTCAGATTCAGTCATACTCCCACTGAACATTCTGTTACCCAAAGACTAAGTATATTCAACAGTACATCTTCCCCTACGTAGTATTTCCATGGCTGTTAATCCTCTTCTTACCAAGCATTAACCTTTGTTTCCCTGACCAACCTAAGGTGATATGTTCCAGTTTCACCTCACCTGCTGTGTCTTCCACCAGTTTCTATCCTCATCTTTGCTGTGTTTTAGTGGCTGACACTTCCTGGATAATGCCTTAAGGGTAGACTGTGCCAGTGTAGTAGGATATGGACAATATGGGACAAGTGAAAGTTACACAAGTGTTAAATTTTATTTTTGGCAAATAGTTTCAATTGCCTTCCCCAAATAGGGAAATTGGCCAATTTGAGTTAACTCATGTCCCTCCCATCTCTACCCTGTTAATGGGAACTGAGTGGCCAAAAAAAAAAAGTCAATAAGGAGAGGGATAAAGAGAAGCAGACTCCACCATTAGCCTGTGAAAAGTTGAGACTTAACTACACAATGTGTCTTTTCTTTATTCTAGTGTTTTTCTTAAATTGTTGCAAATCTGTGATTTGTTATGTTTGACCCAGTGGAAGTCCTGCAAGTCACACTGACCTATTAATAGAAACTCAGCCTCCTAACAACGAAGAAACAGAGCTCAGGCCTGCTTTATTTCTCTACTTGCACCTCAACAGCAGCAATGACCTTTGTCTATCATACACCAGCAGTGTGGAGGGCATCATATTTCTCCTGACATCTCTGTTTGGCGTGTGAAGTTACTTCCAAAAAGCTTCACTTATTTAATCCTCCAGCTGTCTGAAAATCTTTATGGGTGACCATTTTTAGCTTGCCCTTTACCCTTTGCTTTCTGAACCCAGCCAGGTCCTTGCTTGAGGCTCCCAAAAGTCTAAGATCAGTAAGAGAAGGAAGTGAAAATTGGATGGCTAATGATACAGAAGTCAGCTGGTAGAAGTTGGTAGGGGAGATGCCACTGTGTTTTTACCTCTACTATCACAACATAAAATAATTAATTGGTAAAAAAATACTTTTTGGTTAATAATTGCTGTTCTTCATTAGTGTGAACCAAGGGCACAGTCTATCTAAGACAATAACATCTGCACCCCATATTTCATTATCACCAAACTTCACATTTCACACAAAAGCATTGCTAGCACAGCCTTACAGCTTTAATTAGTTTCTGCCATAGCTGTGAAGGTCAGCCAATTATTGTGTGTGAAATTTCAATATGAAGTGGCTGAATTGAAGACAGCATTGCAACAGTGTAGGACTCTGCAGCGCTATAAATCTAGTATTTTGGAACCATTTTTTAAAACACAAGATAACATAAAATAATCATCAGGTATGTACAGTTTAAAGGCTTACTGGTTAATTTAACATGAGCTTTGTTAAATTTTTGGGAAAAAACACATAACTTCTGATTTTTTTTCTAATTGAAAAAATATTTGGGAAAAAAACATGTAACTTCTGATTGCTTCTTAAATTCCCTCTTATTACATTGTCATTGTCTATGACACAACTGTTAAGGCTGATCCATGTTTTTATGATTAACTTCTTTAAACTTACTTAAAACTTCACTGGAACATTTGATCTAGAAATAAAGCCTGGTTTTACCAGATTTTACATGATGGAAAGTTAAAGGCGCACACACACACACACACACACACACACACACACACACACATGCATATGCATGTATAAAATGTTATATATACTTGCATATGTTTAAACACCATGCTTGATCTATAAAAATGTAGATGCATATTAATTGATTAGGTCTACTCAAAAACCACCTGAATTAAAAAATGTTTTACTAAGGATTCACTTTTATGAGTTGCCTATTGAGGATCATAGAAAATTGGAGTTGGAAAGAATCTTGACACTCATCTGTTCTAATTCCTTTATTTTTTAGATGAGGACATATGCCCAAAATGTCCAAAATGATACCAGACTTAGGAGGTCACATGACTCCTTAGTAGTAGTGTCGGCACCTAAACTCAAGTTCTGGCTGCCTCTGCGCATGGCTTTCCACAGACCTGTTTCAGTAGCACAGAAAAATTTAGATAAGATGTTCCACATGATATAAAAAGCTCCAAATTTTGCTCAAAGATGTATCATGAGGTTTGACGCTGTTTTGTTTTGTGTTACACACAGATATATATGTAGCTTAGCACCAATTCAAACAAACAAATATTTATTAAGCCATCCTCCAAGCTGGGCACTCTGCAAGGCACTACAGGTACCTAGGATGATTAAAATGCTCATGGCGAGTTTAAAAACCAGCAGGGTAGACAAGACAAAGAGGAGGAAGGGGAGACTGAAGAATTAAAGGAATCAGATCTGTCAGATTAGAGAAGGATAAAGACCAGGCAGAGCCAAGGGAGGAGGCCAAAGGCCAAGGGATGAGAGATAAGGAAGAAAACCGTAGGATGTTTAGCAGCATACCTGGCTTCCGCCCACTAAACACCACTAGTGCCCCCTACCTCAGCAATGGCAATACAGATTGGCTCTAGACACTGCCAAACAGGGAAACATGGATGGAGGATCACAAATTAACTTGAGAACCACTGATTTCAAGTCTAGATTTTACACCATGGAGTACACGGATGTTAGACGATTTCCCAATTCCAAATAGAGGATCTGCTTCAGCCTCACTGGGGTGCATGATCCCTTAATCCTTCACTCATTTCCCAAGCTATAGGCTGGGAAGGGTAGCAACACTTACTGAAGGGAAGCCTGGGTAGCTAAAGGCTGTACTGAGTTCAGTTGATTTGATGGTTTGGTGACCAATGGGAGGACGTTAAATTACAGTGGATTAAGGAATAAGTAAGTGTGATTGAGCAGAGAGTAAACAGAGCAGCAGATGTGCATGAATCTTCTAAGAAGCTAAAAAGTAAAAGAAAGAGCAGAAGTGATATAGTATCTCCACGGACTTGTAGGGTTGATCATTCTTAGCCTCAGGAACTGTTGGCATCTGGGGCAAGATAAGCCTTTGTTGGGAGCTGGGGATACTACTTTGTGACTTTTTAAGAGTGATTTGCAAAGTCTTTGGTTTCTATCCACTAGATACCATTAGCACACCTTCTTCTCAGTTGTGACACCAAAAATGTGTCTGCACGTTGTCAAATGCCCACTGGAGGCCAAATCTCCCTTGATTGGAACCCCTGGCTGAGGGAGAGGGATTTTTGTTATTTAAAGTGAAGAAAGCTAAGCAAGTTTTCAGGAACAGAAGAAAAGAGAAGTATCATGGGGGAGACTGAAGATGCACGTGAAGCAAAGAAACTGAGAGAGTGGGTCAGAGTATAAAGAAAGTAAAGAGGAAGAAGAAAAAGAGTGCATTGGATAGGAGAATGGGTTTTCCTTCAGAGCAAATAAAGAGAAGGTCTCTAAAGACAATACAGATGTTAAGAGAGTCTTAATCTTTTAAGTAAAGTAGATGAGCATCAATGCTGATAGGCTCTGAGAGTGGGTAATTCACCAGAAGGTTGAGAAGCAAACTACAGGTCACTGCTTATCTGAGACTATAGTATAGACCTTTGTGGAAAAACCAGGATGAAGTGTGCCTAAATGCTGTATCTGTTCCTTATTCAATTGAAGTTTACTTAATTAGGGTGAGAGACTGAACACCTCCTCGGACTAGGAATTATGAAAAGAACAGTAGAAGAACAAGTGGCCAAGGGAAGTGGTAGTGGGATAGGAAATCTGTGTGAGTCACATGAAGCACAGACCAAGGTAGTAGGCAAATGAAGTCAAGAAAGGGGCACAGCTTGAGAAATCAGGGAAAGCTCCCAGGATCATGCATCCTGATGAACTTGAAGATTCTGTTTTCAAGTTGGGAAGTCTTTCTAAGGTCCATAATACACTGTGGTCTAAAATCTAGACTCTAGATCAGTGGTTTTCAAGTAAACTTGCCACACTCTACCCCTGACTGAGGACAGTGTCTGGAGTGTCTGGAGACAAGTTTTATTGCTGTGAATGGGTGAGGGTGCTACTGGCATCTAGTGGCTGGAGGCCAAGGATGCTTGTACAGCCCCCTCAATAAGGAATTATCTGGTCCATAATGTCTATAGTTGAGAAACCTGCTTTAGATTAAACTAGCATCTACTAAGTTATTTAATGTAAACTTTTGGTAAATGTTTAAAGAAAGTTAAATTGCTGAAAGGTCATTTTATAATCTTATTATTACCTAAGCATCAATTTTATAGCCTCTAGGAAAGGAAAGTCTTCCAATTGCTTTTTTTCATTCATTCATTTATTATTTCATCCAAAGTAAGTTATTGAGTTATATTATGGGAACTATATTAAGAATTGAGAATATAAAAATAAAACAGACATAAACAAGCATTAACTCAGAGAAAAGTATTGCTATGGACTTAATTGTGTCCTCCCCAAATTCCTATCTTGAAACCCTAAACCGCAACATGACTATATTTGAAGATAGGGCCTAAAGGGAGGTAATAAAAATTAAATGAGGTCATAAGGATGGGACCCTGATCTGATAGGATTAGTGTTCTTATAAGAAGACTAGGGAGTTTGCACTCTCTCTGTCTCTCTTTCCACTTGCCCTCATGTCATATGAGCACATGATTGATGGTTGCCACCTACAAGCCAAGAAGAGAAACTCCACCAAAAACTGACCATGCTGGCAACCTGATCTCAGAATTCTAGCTCCTGAACTGTGAGGGAAAAACAACAAACAAACAAACAAAAAACAAACACCTGTTATTTAATCCTCCAGTCTGTGGTATTTTGTTACGACAGCCCAAGCAGACTAACATAAGCATATTCTCCTGTTATTATCTGCTTTTATCCCAAGACTTGTCCTAAGCAAGTGCCCAAATAGACAAATGCCTTAGGAGCCTTCCCACTCCAACCTAAGCTCTTTTTTCTTATCTCTATTCTTCCCCTACCACTGATAGTATGAGAAAGAAATTGGACTTTGAATTTAGACAAACCTGATTCTAAGTTCTAGCACCTAACCACAGAGGCACTGAAGATGAGGCCTTATGCCTTCTGAACCATAAGATCCTCATTTATTAAAATGGACACACCACATTTACTTATAGGGATATTTTCTGACTTACATGAAAAATCAGGTGAGAATGTCTAATACTGTTCTAGTACATGGAGTCTCTCAATAGGTAACAGTTTCCATTTTCCCTCTTGGATCACAACTGTATTGAAAGGCTGTTTTCAGGAATTATTTGGTTTATTTAGTTCCTACCAGCTGTCTCATTAGATGTTAGTCTAAAGAAGCTGAAGTTTTCCCTCTCCCAAATGATCCCCCAAATAATTTTAAAATCAGGAGAATTACCATTCTGTACAATTGAAACTCCAGTGAATTTCTGGCCCCATAACAAGTGGAGGAAGCAATGGTATTTTGCAAAGTGAGTTTCTAATGCATACCATAAAATGAAATAAATATGTAACTTCTATTAAAAAAACAAATTTAATTTAATTTAATTTTAAAAAGTCTAATTATGTTTATCTCTGACATACTAAATCACTTAAGCATTTATGACATCAAATGATGTAAGGATATATCTACAACCTATATACCTATATATATTTTTCAATTCCTACTATTTGCTACTTGTTCACTATATGCCAAGTACTGTTCTAGGTAGGCTCTGCACACCTCTAACTCATTCAATCCTCCCAGAAGGCCTTGCTTCACTAGCATGTCCAGCTGGATTGTGAAATGAGGGACATGAACCTCCAATATTTATGATGATCCCTCCTTTTGCGTGACAAGAGAAGCTGTAGAATGCCAACTCCTTTCATGGGGATAAGTAGAGTTGTAATGACTCCTAGAGATGCAGGGTGGCATGGGAATAAAACAACCTGGGCCAATTTCATTTGGCAAGAGATTATCACAAGTTTCAGATGAGTTTTTCAGGAGATTTCTCCAAACCATGTCTAGAGTCATCTTTTCTTCCCCTGTTCTGAATATCAACAGAGGATACAAAGGCTCTTTTCATGAGGCATTTTTCATATTCTGCAACTGTTTAAAATATAAATCGTCTCTCTGGTTCATCCTCTGTAGCCATGTAGAACCCTGTGGTTGGAGGAAGAGAAGGGGGTGTTCAGTGCCCTCCCCTAACAAACAGGAAATGTGGCTCCAACTGCTACATGACCCGGTCAGGACACCTGATCTCTCAATCTGCTCCTCTGATAGAGATGAGAAAAGAGACCGTGGGACCAAGAATCAGGTGACAGGTGCCCTTTAGTGCATGCTCTACCCTTTGCCTTCCAGATTCCAGCCTCTAAATATAAACTTTCTCCTGTTAGACAATACAATTAGTAAAATCCTACATAAATAACCTGGCGGGGATCCACCTTGACTTTTCCTAAGACAGTCTACCACCTTCAAGCACCCAAGATGGCAGGAGCCATCCTGGCAGAGACTCACGATGTCCTCACAGCCTTTACTTGATTCCTCGTTTACTCTCTCGGTTCACTGATACAAACCGTATGAAGTCAGGGCCCTTATCTGACTCGTCACTGCCATATGACCACTCCTAGCAATGTGCTAGTCACATCACAGACACTCAGGAAATTACTGTTATGGAGGGAAGAAAAGAAGTTATCCAACCGTAAGCAGCATGGAGAAACCCCAAGGATGTAGTACATTAGAATTGCTCTTGGTATCAAAACCCAATACTAAAGTTGGAAGGAATTTCATAAATATTACTGAGCCCAGCCCCTCATTTACTGAGGTTCAGAGGGTTAAGTCATGTGCCATGATCACATGTAAGTCTGTAGCAGACGTCTCCAGGGCCTTGGTCCAAGAGTCTTTCCCTTATACTGTGTGTCCTGTCTGGTGAATGCTTGTGGCCTCTGTGTCAACATCCTTTGTGTTTTTAAAAGTAAGGTGTACTTTACCTAGCGCCATTAAGAAATATATGAAGTACTTATTTATTCAATGTGGTAGATTGATACAATCAGTTTAATTTTTAATAACAGAGCATTTCCTGTTTCTGCTGTGTATATGCATGGGTTGGCATGGGTCTTTGTGTTTTCCCTCGCAGTTTAAAGAACAGAGCAAGGCAGGATGTTTGTAGGGTTTTCTTATTCAAAGAAGAATGATTTTAAAGGAATTCAAGGACTCAAATTCTCAACAGTGACCTCTTATTACAGAAAATGCCTTTCAGTTTTTGAACGGATACAGCAGTGACATTTAATGAAACATTCTTGAGATTTCAAGTTCTGTAATGTGCTGTGTGCACGCTGAATGTTGTGACTTGGAAGAAAGAATCTTATAATTCCCAAATTTAATGTCATTACTGTGAATTAGAAAGTCAGGCCAATCAGGGTTTCTCAGGAGATAGCAAGTAGTCAATTGCCCACCCAGAACAGGCAAGCTGCTGAGGCCTGATACCACGACAAGAAGGCCTCAGCAGTGAGGGGCTGTACCTTCCAGCATGGGACGAAAGGGTCCACAGCCAGCCCCCTGCAACCTCACCTCACCCCTGGGGCACAAGTGAAGAGCTGTTTCAGGGGTAGTTTCCAAAGGGTGTAATACCAGGAGTTTGGAATGCAAAATGTCACATTATATTTACACAATGGTTTTAAGTTCTATAAAGCACCTCTCTTTGCATTATTTAGCACAATTTGTCCCTCCTCACCACAAGGACTAGAATGCACTATTTTGTGCCTGTTTTTAGATAAGGAAACTGAGAATTGAGCGGTTAGATGATCTCTGAGCCAAGAATACAAGTCTGTTACCTAGTCCCATGGTTTTTCTATTTACCTTGCTGAGAACTTTTTTGGAAGGTAGAGCTAGGTTATGCTAAAACTTAAAAGATATAGCAAAACTAATGGGAGAAACAGAAATCTATATTCTAGTAGCCTACTCTTGGTTACCTACTACTATAAAAATAGATAAACACAGTGGGATAAATAAAATCCACAATTATGCAAGGCTGCCATGTTAGAAGGATGAAGCCACTCTCTCACAAAGCTCTTTAAAGAATCAGCATATTTAATATGCTTAGTTTTTAGCTGATTTGAATTATATGTCCTCTTCCTTCCAGAGCAACCCTTTGGATGGTAGTTTTACAGTGTGGAGAAATGGACACAAGAATCGAAGAGACACAGATTCGGAGTAACTGGCCCCCAGGTAACTGAGAACTGACTGTCTTGTGATCTCACACGTTCCTTCTATCAAGCAATAGACAGCTTTCCAGAAACCACTTTTTCATCATTTGGAAAATATCCTTCAAGGATCTCTCCAATACTGTGTTCTAGCCCCTGGGATTCTTTAAGCCGACTAAACCTCTAGAGATTTTTCTGTTTTCACTCAACTCTTGTTTCAGTTCCAATATTTCTAGGAAAACATTGATTGATTTACTATGGTAAATTATGAGATGTTTTTAACGTTGGCTGCAATATATCTGATTTGTGATCTCCAGGCCTCAGATGTTTTATAGCAGAAGTTACAAATGCACACCATAACCTGATACAAATAGGCTCACCTGTAAGCCCATAAAAGCTTCCATCTGATGTGTTACATCTTTTCTCACACTTTCTCACTTCCCTCTCCCTAATTCTGTCATGATCCACATCAATAACTTAGTGATGCATGATTTCAAGCAGCTGATTTCAGACAAGCCCTGATGCAATCCAAGCATCATGCTGAAAGGTACAGATGCCAAGGGCTTCACAGAGGCTGGTTATTCATGATGGCAGGCAGCACAGAGGCAGAAAGGTTATGCTCAGTGTATCTGAGAAAAGCAAAACAGCCTAAGCTTCAAAGCTTACTAGTTGCCTGTTGGGCTTTCTTTCCTGGCATATTGTAAGATCTAGGAGGTCTGGGTCTGCTCTACTCCCCACTGAATATGTGGTACCTAGCCTTGTGTCCAGCACATGGGAGGTGCATGGCACATATCTGTGGAAAGGATGAAGAGGAGGATGATTAGGTGAGTCATGAAGACAGGAAGCTGAAGTCCAGCTGGAATTATCAAAGTTGAAAGCTGTGTTTCTCAACTGCTTTCCTCTTTCCTTTTTAATATTGTTTGCTAATTTCAGTTAAACTCATTGCCACTTTTTATGCAGTTGGGCTGATCTGTATGATCATCAGCTGTTGCCTGTTGACTGTTTCTCAGACAACAGGTCTTGGGTTTGAGTTCCATGTAGGATAGTTAGCACCCTTCTGCTCTGCGGCCAGAGATCTACATTATACCTGTGTTAAAACCTCTTGCTGGCTATGTTAGCTTTTTAGTGTCTAATGGTCTGCAAAGGAAAAATATTTTCTGATCTCTCATCCTAGTCCTCTCTGTCACAATTTGAACCCATCTCTATTCTCCCTGGCTGTGGTCAGAGGACAACAGTTCACTAACTTTCATGCCCCATTCTTGATTCCTGTCTGGAGCACTAGCTTTTATAATAAACCACCATCCTTAGTGGTTTAAAATAACAACCATTTTATTTACCTCATGATTCTTTGGATTATTAATATGGGCTAGACTAAGCTAAATGGTTCTCCTGGACTGACTGAGCTCACCAGTGCTTGACTGGGCTTACACCCATAAATGGGGATTCATGTGGTTGGCTGGCTCTCTGCACAGTCTCTCATCCTCCAAGAGCCTAAGCTAGCCTTGCTTATATGGTGGCAAGGGTAACAGAAGCTGGTAAGGCTTTGAACATTAGTTTAGACTTCATATATAATTTCTGCCACATTCTACTGGTCAAAGAAAACCACTAGGCAAGCCAAGATTTAAAGGATAAGGAACTAGGTTTCCTTTCTTGATAGGAAGAATTTATGACCATTTTTGCAATGTACTGCATGATCTTAGATTCGTGTAAGTGCCTTTAGCTTCCTCCTTTCTTCACATTTTCCCAAAATAAGTCCATTTTTTTGTTTACCTTGGATCCAACCTCCAGTCTCCATGTATACCTCCCTCATTCATTCCACAAGTAATTATCGAGCATCCACTATGTATCAAGATCTATGCTAGGCTCAAAGTCCAACAAAGCATGGTTCTTACCTTTAAGGAGATTATAGCTAGAGGATCAAGCAAGTAATGGACAACTAGGTGGAAAGGAGCAAAATAAAATATTCTAGGAACAATAGGAGCATAAGCAGGACCACAATGGTGAGCCAGAAAAGAATCCTTGGAAAAGCAGTGCTTGAATGAACAGAAGTCTTTTATAAGATCAGTGCTACTCAAAAGCATGATCCATGGGCTAGTGGTAGTCTTCAAACTGTTACTGGGCTATGTAAGATAAGCATAAGAGTTTAGAAACTTTTATAGAAATTTGGTAGTGATATGAAATCCAAGCATGTGATTCTGAAACAGTATTAGTTCGCAACAAACTAGAATTTAGTTTTAAAAAAAAAAGATCCTTCATTAGAGACAGTCTGAGAAGCAATGGCTAGGTGACAAAGGGTAGAAGAGAATTGCAGGCGTGTGTGTGATAGACTGAAGAATGGCCTCCCAAAAAAGATCCAAGTCCGAATCCTGAGAATATGTAAATGTTCTTGTATGGAAAAGGGGGTTTTGCATATGTGATTAAGTTAAGGATCATGATATGGGCAAACTGTCCTCGGTTATCTGGGTGGGATCTAAATGTGATCACAGGTGCCCTTATAATTCAAAAGCAGAGGAAGATTTGACACAGACAAAAGAGAAGAAGGCAATGTGATCACAGAGGCAGAGAGTGGAGTGATGTGGCCACAAGCCAAGGAATGCCAATAGCCACCAGAAATTGGAGGAAGCATGGAAGAGATTCTCCCCAGAGCCTCCAGGAGATGCCTGAACCTGCTGACACTTGATTCTAGACTTCTGGTCTCCCAAACTTGGAAAGAATCAATTGCTGCTGTTTAAGCCACCAAGCTCATGGTAATTTGTTATAGCCCCATAGAAAACTAACACAATATGTGAAGATAGGAGGCATGAAGCAACATGATGCATTCAGAGATCTATAAGAACCTAAAAAAATGACTGAAGTAAAGCTACAAAAAGGGAGGAGTACAGAGATAAGGAGAAAGAGGGAGGCAGGAACTGGAGAGACCAAGAATCCCAACTTCACCCCAGATGAGTGTTCAAGAATTAACAAAAAAGACTGTGGAAAAACCATTCACTTCTCCACAGGCAAAGTGTGGCTGTATTGCACATGGACTGACACACAGAGAAATATTATTCTTTGAAACCAATTCAGGAAAGAAATACACCTTGCATGAGTCTATAAATTCAAAATTTGTTGCGGTACTTGATGTGTAGTCTAAGATCAGCTTTCTCAGGAGGGGAGAACTAGCCAAATTTGGTGATAAAAGTGAAGGATTCAGATTATTTACCTGGTTCATAAGAAGTGTGGATGCTATAATCAAGCTACTGAGCTAGTAACAACAAATCTGCCAATCTTTGTAGCCTGAAATACGCATGCATACACATGTATGCACACACACACACACATACACACACATTGCAAAACCGGCCTACGCACTAACCCAAATGAAAAGGGAAAAATCATTAAGCACAGAGTGGGGAGAGACTAAGGACTGGCAATTGCTAGTGACATGTTTACTAAATATGCTTTAAAACATTAAACGTTAACATTGGAAAGCAAAGGCGCCAAATGGCTGGAGAAGCCCACTGATTACAATTCAGGTTAGGTTTCTGATCTGCTTTCTCGGCACTTGGCTTCACAACCGAAGCTCAGCCAAATGAATCTTCATCTCTGGAGTCTCCAGGCAACTCCCAACTTGGCACTTCTGACACAGGAGAGCTAGCCAGGAAACCCCTCTTTGGAGGGAAACCATTGGCCAGACTCACTCTATCAACATCCAGACATTGTAGTTAATTACAAACACACAGGACCAACCTGACAGCCAGCTCTGCAAGTAGCAGACACCAGTCTTCCCCAGGGAACTGGCTCGGCTCCAGCAAGTACTCCCAGTGACAAGAACCCTTTCAAGCAAGACACTAGAAGGGCTCACCAGACTGCAACAGGTTTTGTATTGCCACATAGAGACATTCTCCTACCACCACCACTTCCTCATAAATACCAGGTTTCTATTCAGAGACAGTGAATGGAAATCCCTGGCAATAAAATTATACCCAACATTAAAAAAATACAATTGATTTCCTAATTACATCTCTACTTACCACCCATTTGGAACTGAACTCTTTTTAGATGAGAGCCTTGGAAAAATCTTAGAAAGGAAAATGGTAAGACCCCTGGCCCATGACTCAGGTGTGTGGGAGGAAATTGTTTGCCTCAGAAGCCTCTGGTCTCCCCCCTTCTTTGACATTTTCCAACAAAAAGTTATTCAGAAGGAAGACTGGAAATTTGGCCACAAATGCTAAGAATAGGCAATGAATTAGTCAAATGCTTCTATGGAGAACCCATCTGCACTTGACATTAATTTGGGTTGTCTGCTGGAAGGCCAGACTTCTTGGAAACACTGGGACCAGGAGAACAGCGTGTTTCATGACTACATACTGATTGACCAAACTTGAGACATGCACCCTGCTTTACTCCGATCCGTCGGTGTGATCCTGGCATTTGGCCTTGTGACAGGAGAGTCATTTTGACTGATAAGTAGCAGAATTAATCACATTACTCCAACAGCCCACTGGTGAGTGATGCATCAACAGCCACAAACTGGCCAAAGTCACTCGGCTCAACTGAGCCAGAGCATTAAGCCAACATTTTACACGGAGTTTTTATATCCCTAAAACAATTCTACTATTGTGCAGATTGCCACCATAATATAGAGCGTGGCTGTTGGGAAGAGTTCATTAAAGCTGATTTTTTCCTGCTCTAGCACGTTGCCTTTGTACACCTTCAGCTACTTGTTGTACCACACTAACCAGTAAGAGCTTTATGTTTGAATCTTGGTTATATGGTAGAGAACTTTCCTAAATATTTCTTCCTCAGATGAAACCATATGTGGATCTCTACCTTACATTTTCTGATGAAGAAATGTGTATTTCTGTGTAAGTGAAAGATTCTTTATCCAGAAACCACAACCCCATCACATACCAGTAATCACGGATGTCTCTTATTTGGAAAGACTTCTCAAGTAACATTTTCCCATTTGTATTCTATTGTCCTTTTACATGCTGCCCCTTTGAAGCTTAGATTCCTAAACTGTGTACACATCTGTCATGCATAACCCCTTCCCTTAAATATTCCAAAGGTCTGTGGCAGAATACCAAGGCCTCCTTCCCAGGTCTATACTAGTCCAGGAGGAAATCTGTGCCCAGAAAGAGAATAGCCCTAATCGAATGACCTTTACTGAGCTTGACATCTGCTACCTTGTAAGCTTCTTACACACTCAGCCTAATCCACCTGGAGGCTTTTCTGCTTGATGGAAGGTGATAAAAAAGCTGTTAGGCTGTAAGGCTTTTCTTAGATTCAAAGCATGTAGGCTGGTTGAGATTTGGAGTCTTAGGGCAGACAGAGGGGGAAATATTTCTTGCTTCAGGTGCAATTCTCAAGGTACTTATTAGGATGAACTCTAGTCTAAGAACAACTTTATTGGTATGAAACTCAAGGCAAGGCTTCCTAATAGGAAGGAGACTCCCAGCTTCCCAACATTTCAGAGGAGCTAATGTAATGGTGATCATAAAACTTGCCTTGCCGACAAGAACCAAGGAGCCCAACTCTAGAAATTTACAATCCACAGAGGATCAACGGCTTGTATTCTGGATATCTTAAAGGTGAATGCTCTCAAACACCCAACCGTCTGTGGTGATGAAAACCTGGACACCATGGTTATAAATAATCCAGACTGTTTCTTACAGCAACTAAGGCTAAGGCCTAAATTCCAAATTGAACTGGCTTCTTGATTTATACCCTTGGCCAAGAGAAAGCTCAGAGACAGAGCTTCCGAAAATAACAGAAGCATGTCTCCCAGGAGAGAGGGAGACTTTGAGATAAGTTACTGAAGAGCTGCTCCCCTGAGTAATAGGATAATTGCTTCTCAGAATCACAAAGTGAGATGAAAACATGAACTATGTTGGAAGAACTAAAAAAGGTGAAAATGTTATTGTATCATGAAAGAATTTTTTTTCTCTAAAGCAAGAAGTGGGATTTGTAATGCTCAGCAAACTCACTCTGAAGACTTATTTACAGACTGCATTGAAAGAAAAGTTTGCTCCATTTTAATAACTTTTCAGTGTTAATGAATCTGGTGTGTTGGAAAGATATCTGTCTCCTGATAAACTGTTTACATCTTCACATATTTTCATGTATTCTTGATTAGATTAGAGAACTATAGCTATATCACTGTTGACTTTATAGCACATATGAAATAAATAGGTCTCATCATTGTGGACATCCCCAGTTCTGTGCCCTTTGAAATATGCACATATTTGAGTCTTAGAAAAACTGAGAAAACCTGTCCTTCAGGGGAAGGAGTGGGTAATTACATAATATCTTCACCATACTAATAAAATCTCCATCAGTATTTACAACAAATAAGGGATCATGTTTACCTCACTTCACAGTAGCATACAACACGAGAGGATGAAGTGCCTTTTGCATGGTCACACAGCTCGTAAGGATTAAACAGGGATTCCACATCCTGGTCTTGTGCTGCCTTCTAGTGCGATATGCTGCCTTCAGTCCGAACCCGAAATGGACCACATTGCAGAAATGCTAATAATATCTGTAAATGTCATTTTGGGTAAGTGGTTTGTTGTTTTTTTTACCCAATTTACATTCTCCCTGAAAGAGATGTCTGTATTTGCCTGGAGCCAAACCAGTGGTCGTTCTACCCAGTGGTCGTTACAGCAAGAACATGGCTCCCCTGAGTTGCTAAGTTTAGGCATATCAGAGAAAGGGGAAGGAGATAAAGTTACACTGATTTTATATCTCCCACTGGAGGTAATGCTACCAAGAACCACTCAGACTTGAATGAATCAGACAAGTGCAGTTTTGATTAATTTCAAAGGAATAAAAAGTATAGTATATTTGTTCTTGAATCAAAAAGATAAAATCAATGGGTGCAAAATGAAGATCTGATTCTGAGATGAACTGCTTTATATTTTTCTGCTGAATTTCAATAATAAATATGTAGAGAATTTTGAGAAATCAATACCTGTGAGTGATCCTCGTACTGGAAAGATTCATAGTTAAAACACCTAAGCAAACAGAACTATTTATAACATACAGTTGCAAGTAGTGCAAATGAATCTATTATAACAGCTTTGACTGACATTAATCCAGGCCTGCAATGTGTCATGCCCTGTGCTAAAGGGGTATGATCTCATTTCATCTTCGCACCAACCCTATCAGGAAAGAAGTAGCATCATCTCCAACTACAGTACAAAAATTGAGGCTCCCTGAAGTTAAGTAGCTTGTTTAAGACTCCTGAGGAAGGAGTGGAGCTGGGAACTGAAAGCCCCCTGTGTTATCACTGCAGTTACTACCACCTCTTTAGATTTGACCTTATACTTTACTTGAGGAGGGAAATAAGCTGAGTCTAGTTTTGGTAAGTTATTTTTAAGACAATTGGCTAACAACAAGTTATGTAACTAATTTCAATTTTGATAAGTACAGGTGTTATCCTTCCCTATGATCAGCAAAATCAACTGCAACATGGAGGTGTGGTACCTCACCTCTAGTCCTTGCCTCTCAAACATACCCACTTACCATACCCCAGAACCAGTCTGAAGAATGTCACCAGTGCCTCCTGAAGTGTTAGAAGATGAGGTGGAGCGGACCCAGCAGGAAGACAGGGTGATGCTCTGAAGGGGCAGGAAAGACAGCAAGCATCTGCCTCACTATCCCATCAGCAACATGCCAGACAAGCCTTGCTGCCCTTATTCAAACAAGCTTTCTCTTCTCACCTGACTCTGATTAAAAAGTCCCAGCTCTGCACTTTATCTAAATACAGATGATGTTTACCTTCCTCCATTCTTCTTTCAGTTATTCATTCATGTTTATAGTTGAGTTTCTGGCACCATGTTAAATACTAAGGATACAAAAATGAATGTGATACCATCACCTGTTGTGAAAGCCTCCACAGCCCAGGGAGAATGACACATGATCAGAGAAAGTACAAAATGGAGAAGCAAAGAAAGAAGTGATAAGCAGAGAGGACTCTGGGAACACAGAGGAAGCAGTACACCAGCCTTGGGTGGGGTAGCCACGTCAGAGAAGACCTTCTGGAGCAAGTGATTCATGAGCTGATTTGGGTTCTAAATAGTAAGTGCAGTAGTGAAGGGAAGGAGGTGAGTGGGAGGGCTGTGCACCGGGCAGAGAGGACCTCATGATCCAGACACAGCCTGGGGTGTCTACTGATTCACCATCTGCAGTCTAAGTAAAAGGTGTAAAATGAGGCAGCTATTTTAAATCCTGAAACTCCCCTAAAAAAGAAAGAGATTAGAGATTCAAGGAGAGAAACTTCATGCGAACTCTCCCCTTCCACTCCTGTATTTATCCAAGTTACTCTGCCATCTTTATCTAATTCTCTACTATGGATGTGGTCACTCAGATGTGGGCAGTGCCAGATTAAGTAAGCAGTGTTTTAGATCTAAGTTACACTTTAAAAATGAGCACATGTGCCGGATGAGTAGCGCTGATGTGTATGTGCTGTGCTTCGGCTTCTCCCTCTCCCAAGTCTATGTCTTCACAGGGCATGTTCACTCCTGAAAGAGCAGAGAAGCCACATCAATCCAAAAGAAGCTTATGCTTTACAACAAACCCAAGCCTGTCCTCTGCCTTGTGGAACAGCAAGAACAACAACTCCAGCAACTATGACTTACTGAGGGCTTCCTATGGGCCAAGCTACCAGCAGCTCCCACCTGGAAACTCAGTGGCCTCTTAGCAGATCTGTTTGTGTTCTCTCCCTGGTCCCTTCTGATGCTTTCTCCATACAGCAGCCATTGTGGGCTTTGTAAAAGTGATTTGCAAAATGGATTCTCTCTCTATTCCATCCCCCTATTTCGACTCATACACACTGTGCTCCAATGGTTTCCCATTCCACTGAAGATGAAATAAAACTCTTTCATTTGACCTATAGGGGCCCTTTCACTCTCTGCCTCCTCTCTCTCTATCCTTTTCTCATGCTATCCACCCCCAAGTACTACGCAAAACCAGAAGACCTTCTCTAATTTTTTTGAGCCTACAATACTCATACCTGCTTTTCCCTTTGCCTGGGTCATTGTTCCTACTCCTCTTCACTTCATTAACTTCTAAATGCCCTCCAAATGTCAGCTCAATTATCACCTCCTCAGGGAAGCCTTCCTGATCACCCTGACAAGGTCAAAGTCTAATAATGATTTTACATTTATTGGGTGAGTATTTGATCAATGCTTGTCATTATTTAGTAAGGGGGATGCAATAATGAGTACATAAGCATGGGGGCAGAAGATCCATTGGAGCTTCCATATATAACATCAGCTGGAAGCAGTTAACCTGATAGAACATTGGAATGTCCTATTAAAGTTTCCACAAAGATGCCAGCTTAGGGTTCAGTCTACAAGGTCAGAGTGCTATGTTCCAGGATGTAATACATGCAAAAAAATATGGTGTGTGTACCCAATAGCTAGAATAAAGACTACCATCTCCCAGTGACCCACCTAGGGACTTGTGTGTCCCATCACCATCACTTGAGACTGTTGATTTAGAGGTTCTACGTGCCAGTAGGTGATGGGGTGAGGGTGTGAAGGATGTTTTCGTGTGGAGACACAGTAAGGAGTTCTCTAAACTAAAGCTATGATTACTGCCCGGTTATATTGGGCTCATGTTGGTGAACCAGCAGGCAACCACAGGGGTCACCATAATGGCAAGAGTAATTTACTGCATTCATCATGATGAGCCAGGGTAGCTGCTTCATAATGTGGGCAGCAAGGCATGTAGGGAGCATGGGAGACTCATAGGGGCACCTCCTGGTACTGCCATGACTGGAAGAACAATGAAAGGGCAATTATACCTGTACATCTGATAAAGGTAAGGCAACCAAGGGCTAACCCTGCGGAGCAGATGATATGGGGCCTCCAACAAGCCAGTTAACCACATTGTTGAGAGAAAGACCTAGAAGAACAAAGGAGGAGAGAGAGAACAAGTATCATTCATGAGCCTAAGACTAGCTGCAGCAGAGGGTACTATACACATCTGTACTTAGTACTTCCATGCATACAGGTAGTGCTCTACCTCAATTCCAACCAACAGCTCCTCATTTTCTCTGCCTGTAGAATTTTTCCTAAGCCAAGGGATCATTAACTGCCTGAACTTTGAGGTAGAGTTCACTTTTATGACTTTGTTTAGATTTTAAAAAGTAAGATTTACCTGAAATAATAAAAAGTATGTTTTGCAACTGTCTCTTTTCTTCTTGGTACACAGTTCTGTCATGTCATTGAAAGGAGGAATTATGGTCTAACATTTATGGGTTCACTATGGGTTACTGGCATCTTTGAGATGTAAAAATGTGACTAAGAAGAAATCCTGCTGACAACCAGCTTCATGTACACTTATTCTGTGCCTTGAAAAATGGAAAAATGCTCAGATAAAATATTAGGCATCTACAGGCTAGACTGTTTCTGAATACTCCAAAATCTTAGAGACACACAATAGTATTACAAACGCACTTTGATTAGGTAGGGTAGTCATGCTTGGTCTAGTCTGTGCTATCTAATATGGTAGCCACTAGCCCCAAGTGGCTGTTGCATGCTTGAAATGTGACTAGTCCAAATTGAGATATATTGTACACACTGTATTGCTAAGACGTAGTATGGGAAACAAATGAATTAAAATATCTCATTAGTAATTCTTTGTATGATTACATGTTAAAATGATATCTTGGATATATTGGGTTTAATAAGATGTATTATAAAAATTACTTTCACTCTCTTCTTACTTTGCTTTAATGTGGCTAGTAGAACATTTTAGTTTATCTATATGCCTTATGTTACATTTCTCTTAGACAGTGCTGGCTTGGAGATTTATAAGCCAACTTCCTTCTAGTGGAGAAATTAAAAATCTTCATGAAGGCAAGCCTGATCAGATAAGAAAATTAATATATACTTGTAGAGAATGTACTCTTATCCCACACCTCTTCTGATGATATTCCACTGGCCCAGTAAGTCAACATCTGCCTATTAATAAACATTATGAGAAAACTAAGGTTGTATTTTATGATGAATGGCCTATTCATCCACTCTTATTCCTTTTAAAAGTCTTGAAATAATCCAACAAAGTCAGTAAATAGTCCCTTCCCAACCCCATCTACTCACACTTCCAAAAGGAACATGGCTTGAAACATATCTATTAATCTAGAGAAAGGAAGTTGCAAAACAGAGGCTACCATGCAAATTGTTGGGTTTCCTGAGAATTTACTTCATGTAATACCACATGACATTGTTTGATCTTTTTTGTCTCAGCAAGGATAAAGGGCCAGCCACAAGGAGACACAACAAAACCCATGGAGTGGTACAGAGGAACACAGCAGCCGCCCAGGGAAGAGCATCTTGTTTACTTCAATATATCAAGCCAGGAATTCTGAAAGAGGTGAGACTTTAGTCCCAGAGGCATTAAGTTCTCACCCTGATGCCCTGACCCAGGTCTAAAGCACCTCTATCCAGACATAGTCCTGAGCATAGTAACTTGGTAGATCATTGTCTTTTCTGTTAAATTGTCATTACACTATGAGTAATTTGGCACTATTTTCTGCATGATTTGCCCTCTCTGAAAATAAGCAGACTCAGGCTTGTGAAAGTGGAAATTGACTTACTTTCTATTTTTCTTGAGCTCATCTATTTCAGGTATACTTCTTCTGGGATGTTGAAGAAGACCTCATTGCTTTCACGTTGTGGAAATTTCTTCTAATGAAACAACTGAAGGAGGCTTGGAATGAAAATGCACTTGGCTAATTGCTTTTCCATCCAGCACTACATCTCTTACCAAGCAGGGAGAATCTGCTACTTGTCCACTGTCAATTGTCCTTATGAGTCGCCCAAGTAATTATCCTCTCCCTTTCTTAGATGGATCCACGCCATCCTATATATCTTGATTGTTTAATTTATATATTTTTAAATAATATTTCTATAAATAATAGAAAGCAGAAATGGTACAGTTAGATGTTAAACTACAGTGGTGACTATTCAAAGGTGAATTGCAGAGCATTGGCTCACTTTGGGGGAAATGTAATTAATATCACTGCCAAAGTCTACTGGCAAGCCAGCTCCACAAACTAACCATTTGATTTCATAATAAAGTGCCCATGTGATCCACCAAAGCAACACTATCCTTTTAGGTGCTGGATTAGAATCCAGACGAGTCCACAATACAGTCTTTACACATCATCAACTTCCACGCAGGACATAAATTGCACTAATATAGTAATATACTGAAATCTCAAACCAACTGTTTGTCATCGGATTAGAATGTGATGACACAAAATAAAGATGTGAGACAGAATCTGTGCTGAGGTCTAAATTCACATTGGAAGTCTGGAGAGGAAAGACTTGTTTATAAAATTATAGCCGAGGAATTGCTGCCAAAGTCAGCCTTCGGTACAGCTGTAAGTCAGATGGAATCCACCTCCCTGACATCAGACCCACCCGCTGGAATGCCGCTTCTCTGACTGGAACTTCCCTGAATGGAAACTACATGTCATACTACAAAGTAGGAGCTGTCATGCCACTGTTGTTGGCCTGATTGGATCTTTATGGTGAGTAGTTACTTACTAGCTTCCACCCAGCAAAAAGACTATCAAAACATTTGTGGTTTCAGCATTTACATTTGTCACCCCAAGGTTTTGAGTTTTGCTCAAAACTCAGATTTCATACAACCTTCACCTTTGATGATGAAGTGCTTTTCTTTTCCTCTTTTTTGTTTTCATTCTTCTTCAATTCCCCTCTCCTTCTTCAACTTCTATTCCGAAGAAATGATGACTTCCTTGGTACAGATTCTGCTCCCATAGACACTGTGCTTATCAATTACAAAATAAGAATACATTTTTGTTTTCTATTGTTGAGAAACATTTGAGTCATACGTACCCCATATACCATGGGATAGATGTTTATTGAGAAGGTTGGTCAGGACTGGAGAAAAAACAGTTTAATATAATTACTTATGCACTTTGGAAGCTCCTAGATGACTATCTAAAAGGCTTTTAAAAATATAATGTTTGGAGTTAGGGTCAACTTTCAACTGGTTGGGGGCAATAGGATTATAAAGGTAGCAGGCTTAGGGTTAACTTGAGATTTGGCCAACTGATTTAATATGTGATCATTTACATTGATCCTCATAAAACCAATGTTAGGAAAGAAGGTCTAAAGATCAATCAATTTTTTTTGGTATCATTAATCTGCATTTACATGAGCAACATTATGGTTACTAGACTCCCCACATCATCAAGTCCCCACCACATACCCCATTACAGTCACTGTCCATCAGCGTAGTGAGATGCTATAGAGTCACTACTTGTCTTCCCTGTGTTGTACAGCCATCCCGGTGCCCCTCACCAACATTATGTCTGCTAATTGTAATACCCCTTTTTCCCCATTTTCCCTCCCTTCACACCCATCTTCCCCAGCCCCTTTCCCTTTGGTAACTGTTAGTCCATTCTTGGGTTCTGTGAGTCTGATGCTGTTTTGTTCCTTCAGTTTTTTTCTTTGTCCTTATACTCCACAGATGAGTGAAATCATTTGATACTTGTCTTTTCTGCCTGGCTTATTTCACTGAGCATAATACCCTCTAGCTCCATCCATGTGGTAGGATTTGTTTTCTTCTTATGGCTGAATAATATTCAATTGTGTATATGTACCACATATTCTTTATCCATTCATCTACTGATGGACACTTAGGTTGCTTCTATTTCTTGGCTATTGTAAATAGGGCTGCAATAAACATAGGGGTGTATATGTCTTTTTCAAACTAGGCTCCTGCATTCTCAGGATAAATTCCTAGGAGTGGAATTCCTGGGTCACATGGTATTTCTATTTTTAGTTTTTTGAGGAACCTCCATACTGCTTTGCACAATGGTTGAACTAATTTGCATTCCCATCAGCAGTGTAGGAGGGTTCCCTTTTCTCCATATCCTCGCCAACATTTGTTGTTGTTTGTGTTTTGGATGTTGGCCAACCTTACTGGTGTGAGGTGACATCTCATTGTGGTTTTAATCTGCATTTCTCTGATGATTAGTGATGTGGAGCATCTTTTCATGTGCCTGTTGGCCATCTGAATTTATTCTTTGGAGAAGTGTCTATTCATGTCCTCTGCCCATTTCTTAATTGGATTATTTGCTTTTTGTTTGTTGAGGTGCGTGAGTTCTTTATATATTTTGGATGTCAACCCTTATCAGATATGTCATTTATGAATATATTCTCCCATACTGTAGGATGACTTTTTGTTCTACTGATGGTGTCCTTTGCTGTACAGAAGCTTTTCAGCTTGATATAGTCCCACTTGTTCATTTTTGCTTTTGTTTCCCTTGCCCGGGGAGATATGTTCATGAAGAAGTCGCTCATGTTTATGCCCAAGAGATTTTTGCCTATGTTTTTCTCTAAGAGTTTTATGGTTTCAGGACTTACATTCAGGTCTTTGATCCATTTTGACTTTAATTTTGTGTATGGGGGTTAGACAATGCTCCAATTTCATTCTCTTACATGTAGCTCTCCAGTTTTGCCAACACCAGCTGTTGAAGAGGCTGTCATTTCCCCATTGTATATCCATGGCTCCTTTGTCATATATTAATTGACCATATATGTTTGGGTTAATATCTGGACTCTCTATTGTGTTCCACTAATCTGTGGGTCTGTTCTTGTGCCAGTACCAAATTCTCTTAATTAATGTGGCTTTGTAGTAGAGGTTCAAGTCAGGGAGTGTAATTCCCCCTGTTTTACTCTTCCTTCTCAGGATTGTTTTGGCTATTTGGGGTCTTTTGTGATTCCATATGAATTTTAGGACTATTTGTTCCAGTTCATTGAAGAATACTGTTGATATTTTGATAGGGATTTCATTGAATCTGTAGATTGCTTTAGGTAGTATAGACACTTTGACATTTATTCTTCCTAGTCAAGGGCATGGGATGAATTTCCATTTGTAACTGTCCTCTTTAATTCCTCTTAAGAGTGTCTTGTAGTTTTCAGGGTATAGGCCTTTCACTTCCTTCGTTAGGTTTATTCCTAGGTATTTTATTCTTTTTGATGCAATTGTGAATGGAATTGTTTTCCTGATTTCTCTTTCTGTTACCTCATTGTTAGTGTATAGGAAAGCAACAGATTTCTGTGTATTAATTTTGTATCCTGCAACTTTGCTGAATTCAGATATTAGTTCTAGTAGTTTTAGAGTGGAGTCCTTAGGTATTTTTATGTACAATATGTTATCTGCAAATACTGACAATTTGACCTCTTCCTTACCAATCTGGATGCCTTGTATGTCTTTGTTTTGTCTGATTGCCATGGCTAGGACCTCCAGTACTATATTGAATAACAGTGGGGAGAGTGGGCATCCCTGTCTTGTTCCTGATCTTGGATGAAAAGCTTTCAGCTTCTCACTGTAAGTATGATGTTGGCTCTGGGTTTGTCATATATGGCCTTTATGATGTTGAGATACTTGCCCCCTATCCCCATTTTGTTAAGAGTTTTTATCGTGAACGGATGTTGAATTTTGTCAAATGCTTTTTCATCATCTATGGAGATGATCATGTGATTTTGTTCTTCTTTTTGTTGATGTGGTGGACGATTTTGATGGATTTTCATATGTTGTACCATCCTCACGTCCCTGAGATGAATCCCACTTGATCATGGTGTATGATCTTCTTGATGTATTTTTGAATTTGGTTTGCCAATATATTGTTGAGTATTTTTGCATCTATGTTCATCAGGGATATAGGTCTGTAACTTTCTTTTTTGGTGGGGTCTTTGCCTGGTTTTGGTATTAGAGTGATGGTGGCTTCATAGAATGAGTTGGAAGTAGTATTCCTTCCTCTTCTATTTTTTGGAAAACTTTAAGGAGAATGGGTATTATGTCTTCTCCATATGTCTGATAAAATTCAGTGGTGAATCCATCAGGCCCAGGGGTTTTGTTCTTGGGTAGTTTTTGATTACTGATTTAATTTTGTTGCTGGGAATTGGTCTGTTTAGATTTTCTGTTTCTTCCTTGGTCAGTCTTGGAAGGTTGTATTTTTTTAAGAAGTTGTCCATTTCTTCTAGGTTTTCCAGCTTGTTAGCATATAGATTTTCATAGTATTCTCTAATAATTTTTAGTATTTCTGTGGTGCCATACTGATTTTTCCTTTTTCATTTCTGATTCTGTTTATGTGTGTAGATTCTCTTTTTCTCTTAATAAGTCTGGCTAGGATTTTATCTATTTTGTTTATTTTTTCAAAGAACCAGCTCTTGGTTTCATTGATTTTTTTCTATTGTTTTATCCTTCTCAATTTTATTTATTTCTTCTCTGATCTTTATTATGCCCCTCCTTCTGGTGTCTTTGGGCCTCATTTGTTCTTCTTATTCCAATTTCAATACTTGTGACTTTAGACTATTCTTTTAGGATTGTTATTCCTTCTTTAAATAGGCCTAGATTGCAATATACTTTCCTCTTAGAACTGCCTTTGCTGCATCCCACAGAAGTTGGGGCTTTGTGCTGTTGTTGTCATTTGTCTCCATGTATTGCTTGATCTCTGTTTTAATTTGGTCATTGATCCATTGATTATTTAGGAGCATGTTGTTAAGCCTCCACGTATTTGTGAGTCTTTTTGTTTTCTTTGTACAATTTATTTCTAGTTTTATGCCTTTTTGATCTGAGAAGTTGCTTGGTAGAATTTCAACATTTTTGAATTTACTGAGGTTCTTTTTGTGGCTTAGCATGTGGTCTATTCTCAAAATGTTCCATGTGCACTTGAGAAGAATGTGTATCCTGCTGCTTTTGGGTGTAGAGTTCTGTAGATGTCTGTTAGGTCCATCTGTTCTAGTGTATTGTTCAGGGCCTCTGTGTCTTTACATATTTTCTGGCTGGTTGATCTGTCCTTCAGAGTGAGTGGTGTGTTGAAGTCTCCTAAAATGAATACATTGCTTTCTATTTCCTCCTTTAATTCTGTTAGTATTTGTTTCACATCTGTAGGCGCTCCTGTGTTGGGTGCATATATATTTATAATAGTTATATCCTCTTGTTGGACTGACCCCTTTATCATTATGTAATGTCCTTCTTTACCTCTTGCTACTTTCTTTGTTTTGAAGTCTAGTTTGTCTGATACAAGTACTGCAACACCTGCTTTTTTCTCCCTGTTGTTTGCATGAAATATGTTTTTCCATCCCTTCACTTTTAGTCTGTGTATATCTTTGGGTTTGAGGTGAATCTCTTGTAAGCAGCATATAGATGTGTCTTGCTTTTTTATCCATTCTATTACTCTGTGTCTTTTGATTGGTGCATTCAGTCCATTTACATTTAGCATGATTATTGATAGTTATGTACTTATTGCCATTGCTGGCTTTAGATTCTTGGTTACCAAAGGTTCAAGGGTAGCTTCTTTACTATCTAACAATCTAACTTAACTCTCTTATTAAGCTATTATAAATACTGTCCGATGATTCTTTATTTCTCTCCCTTCTTATTCTTCCTCCTCCATTCTTTATATCTTAGGTGTTTTATTCTGTACTCTTTTGTGTTTTCTTTGACTGTTTTTGTGGATAGTTGATTTTATTTTTTGCCTTTAGTTGGTATTTGGATGGTCTGCTTTCTTTGCTGTGATTTTTTCTCTGGTGACATCTTTAGCCTTATGAGTGATTCCGTCTAGAGCAGTCCCTTTAAAATATCCTGTAGAGGTGGTTTGTGGGAGGCAAATTCCCTCAACTTTTGCTTGTTTGGGAATTGTTTAATCCCTCCCTCAAATTTAAATGATAATCATGCTGGATACAATATTGTTGGTTCAAGGCCTTTGTGTTTCATTACGTTAATATATCAGGCAATTCTCTTCTGGCCTGTAAGGTTTTTGTTGAGAAGTCTGATGTTAGCCTGATGGGTTTTCCTTTGTAGGTGACCTTTTTCTCTCTCTGGCTGCCTTTAATACTCTATCCTTTCTTTGATGTTTGCCATTTTAATTATTACATGTCTTGGTGTTGTCCTCCTTGGGTCCCTTGTGTTGGGTGATCTGTGGGCTTCCATGGTCTGAGAAACTATTTCCTTCCCCAGCTTGGGGAAGTTTTCAGCAATTATTTCTTCAAAGACACTTTCTATCCCTTTTTCTCTCTCTTCTTCTTCTGGTACCCCATAATGCGAATATTGTTCCATCTGTATTGGTCACACAGTTCTCTTAATATTCTTACATTTCTAAAGATCTTTTTCTCTCTCTCTTCCTCAGCTTCTCTGTATTCCTGTTCTCTGATTTATATTCCATTAACAGTCTCCTGCACCTCATCCAGTCTGCTCTTATACCCGTAAATCAATTGTTTCATTTCTTCAATTTCCCTCCTGATTTATCCCTTAGCTGTTGCATATTTCTCTGTAGATCCATCAGCATGGTTATGACTTTTATTTTGAATTCTTTTTCAGGAAGATTGTTTAAATAAATCCCACGAGGCCCTCTCTCTGGAGTTGTCTGAGTGAATTTTGACTGGACCAGATTCTTCTTTCTTTTCATGGTGATAGAAGTGGTTGCAGGCAGGTGGCACATGTGTCAGCTGGGAGAAAAAAGTCCCTTCCTGCTTGTTGTTCGCCTTGCCCTTCTCCGCAGCCTGTGTCCGTTACCTGCACACCAGAAGGCAGTCCCTGGGATAATCCCCTGAGCTGCCGTGGGCGGGGCTGCCCTCAATCTAGCCTAGAGCACTGCAGGGGGATTGCAGTCATGTTGGGTGTGTTCTATTGCAAGGTCGGGCCGTTCGCTCTTTCTGAACCTTGTCCAGCTTCTGCAGCCTGTGCCGTTTCCCCCACACACCAGGAGGCTGTCTGGGATAATCCCCTGAGGGGCCATGGGCAGGGCCACCCTGAGGGTAGCCTAGAGCACTGTGGGGGCGTAGGCAGCACGCCGGATGGAGTTTACTGCCACAACGGGTCCCTTCACGCCTCTGTACCTTGCTCCAGCTTCCCCTGCCCGTCTGTTAGCTGCATGCTGGGAGGAGACTCTGTGTGGTTGCTGTGGGTGGGGCCACTCTCTGGCTGCTCTGCAGCTCTGACATGTCAGCTGGTCCGTTTGCAACACCGGCCAGGTGGAACAAATGGCAGGCTGCTTATCACCGCTAGGGCCCCGGGGCTGCTTCACCCTGCAGGGGGTTAGGGGCCCTGAAGTTCCTCAAGACTCCCAGCCCGCTGGGCTGGGTGTGCTGGGATGATTTCATTCAGCTGTTGGGCCCTTGTCCCTTTAAGACTTTTAAAAAGTGCCCACTTTTCTTTTGTCCCGGGAACCAGCTGTGGGGACCCACTCACAGTCTCCATCTCAGATCCTGCCCTTCCGTTTCTTTAATATCCAGTACACCATGCGATGTGTGTCTGTGCTCCCGATGCAGATCACCAAGGCTGGTTATTTAGCAGTCCTGTGCTTCCACTCCCTCCCCACTCTGGTTCTTTTCCTCCTGCCTGTGAGCTGGGGTCGCGGGAGTGCTCGGGTCCCGCTGGGTCGTGGCTTTGTGTCTTGCCTGCTTTGTGAGGTGCTGAGTTCTCACAGATGTAGATGTAGCCTGGATGTTGTACTGTATCTTCTGGTCTCTCTTTTAGGAATAGTTGTATTTGTTGTATTTTCAAAAATATATATGGTTTTGGGAGGATGTTTCCGCCACCCTGCTCACGCCGCCATCTTGAGCTCCGCCCTCCAATCAAATTTTATAAGAAAATCAGTGCTTAGAGATGTGAAGTGATTTGCCCAAAGTTACTCCTTAGCAACAGAGACTAAATGATTAAACTCCAAGTTTTCTGACTCTTAATCCAAAGTTTTACCTCCCAAATAGCATTTGGATGGTAGAGTCCAGAACTTGGTTGTGGTCAAAGAAGTTCACAGATTCAGGGCAGTGGATTTGAATCAACTAATCTTTCTCCCTCAGATATGGCTGGTCCATATACAAAACTGCCTTGCTAGTCTCATCCTTGTCTTTAGAAGTTAGCAAATATGCAAACTCCCACCTGCAATAGGCAGTAAGCAGCTGATAATTATGGATTGGCTTATTAATATATATTCACAATCAATACAAAATGCAGCTGTATTGCTTTTGTTTCTTTTCCTAGAATTAAACATGGGTTCAGACTTTTCTCTAGATGCTATTGCCCTATAAATTCTTCTCTTCCAAAGCTTCAAATGTTCTTCTGCTTTAATAAATATCTGCACTTTGTATATTTGGAAAACCCAAAACAATTATTGCATGGCATTTGTGACCTTGTGTCCTCATAGAATTTCTCTTTAAATAGCTATTCTTCACATCACATTTTTGTCACACTTCCTTCCAAGATTATTACTCAGAAATCTAAAGGGTTTACAATTATGGTGTCTATCTCCTTAAAAGCAATAGATGTGTTTTTTTTGTTTTGATGCCCAATAAATTATTTGGCCAATGTCTTTAATCTGATAACTGTTGAGGATCAGATGATTCACAAAAAATTATTATCTTATTTATGTGTATTTGTTTATATGGCATCTTACAAAGTTGATCAATAAACTGGTTAATTTAATCGGTATATATAATTCACAATCCTTTGATCACACTTCGTACTGTGCCATGGATTAAATAACCTCATTTTCAGAATTTGTTGTTCAAAGATGCCTTCTTTGACCCTAGTTGTATAAAATGGGAATGATGAAACTAAGAAGCATAGAAATAAACGTGACAAATCTTCTTTAGCCAATGACACAACTTCCTAACCCAAGAAAATGTATTGAAAAATTGATATGTAAGATCGTTGTAGGGGAAACACACTATATGAAAACACAAAAATACCCAAACTGGGGAGCTTTTGAAGTGATCAGTGTTGTCCAAAAAGCAAAACCATTTCCGCATCTGTAGAGGTGGAGCTTGGGCTCTTACACTGTACCCGCATTATTATGCCACCATTATGTCATCTTCACTGTTTCAGATATACACTGCTATGTAACAAACTATCCCAACACTTAACAGCTGCATCCATTTAACTTTCTTACAATTCTGTGGGGCAGAAATTTTGGCAGTGCTCAGTAGGGCAGTTCTTCTGTTCCATATGGCACCACCTGGGGTTGGAAGGTCCAATATGGCATCCATATGGCTGCATCCAGCTGGAAGCTGAGATGGGCAGGGAGTTCCAGAAGTCCTTCACACATGTCTGGTGCCTCAGTGCACTTCTGTGTAGCCTCTCTTTCTCCTTTTTGGCTACCTTGGGGTTCCTCACAGCATGGTGAACTGGCATCTTACATGGTGGCTAACTTCTACAAGGAGTGAAAGAAGAAATGGAGATCTCAAAGTTACACAGCATACTACATTCTATTGGTCAAAACCAGTAACAGGCTTGGACAGCCCAGATTCAGAGGTGGAGAAATTGACTCCTCCTCCAGGTGAATCCAGAGCCATATTTTGCAGCCTGCCATACTCATCAAGCTAGAATGTCATCATTCATCAGGTTGATGAACGCTCCAAAGTTTAACTACCCTTCTTAATTTTTTTTTAAGTTCATGAATTTTATTTTATTTTTTATAACTAATTTTTTTTATTAAGGTATCATTGATATATGCTCCCATGAAGGTCTCACAAGGAAAACAATGTGGTTACTACATTCACCCTCAATATCGAGTCCCCCCCCACACCACACTGCAGTCACTGTCCATCAGTGCAGTAAGATGCCACAGAGTCCCCATGACCCCACACACACCAATCATGATACCCCACAATTCCCTTCTCCTTCCTTCCCCACCCACCCTCCCTCACCCCTCCCATTTGGTAACCACTAGTCCCTTCTTGGAGTCTGTGATTCTACTGCTGTTTTGTTCCTTCAGTTTTTCTTTGTTGCTATACTCCACAAATGAGGGAAATGATTTAGTATTTGTCTTTCTCTGCCTGGCTTATTTCACTTAGCATAACACCCTCTAGTTCCATCCATGTTGTTGCAAATGGTAGGATTTGTTTCTTTGTTATGGCTGAATAGTATTCCATTGTGTATATGTACCACACCTTCTTTATCCATTCATCTACTGATGGACACTTAGGTTGCTTCCATATCTTGGCTATTGTAAATAGTGCTGCAATAAACATAGGGGTGCATATGTCTTTTTGAATCTGAGAACTTGTTTTATTTGGGTAAATTGCTAGGAGTGGAATTCCCAGGTCAAATGGTATTTCTATTTTTAGTTTTTTGAGGAAACTCCATATTGCTTTCCACATGATTGAACTAGTTTACATTCCCACCAGCAATGTAGGAGGGTTCCCCTTTCTCTGCATCCTCGCTAGCATTTGTTGTTCCTAGTCTTTTCTATGTTGGCCATCCTTACTGGTGTGAGGTGATATCTCATTGTGGTTTTAATTTTCATTTCCCTGATAATTAGCAATGTGGACCATCTTTTCATGTGCTTGTTGGCCATCTGAATTTCTTTCCCCTTCTTGTTTTTGAACCATCTCTCTGCCTTCCAAGATCCCTGAAACCTGAAATCCAACAGTTTAATTATACCAAATATTTCAAATTAGTGTCTCTTTTGTTGTTGCCAGTAATTGGGGAGGGGATCAATATTAATGAAGAGAGAAGCAGTAAACATTGTTAATGAGGATGAAGCAGGAGAGACCCAGCTACTGTGGGGATGTTTCAGCACACATTGAGTAAAAGGACACTGGGTATGAAAGCCTGAATCTCCGATGGACCCACAATAGCAACACCACCAAAGTTAGCACTATGGATAAATCTTAATAGATGATATCTTACCAAAAGCTCTTTGCTTGAAATGCAGCCCAAAAACTAAATTAGAGTCAAAGCCCCAGTCAGTTAACTGTGCTATAACATGTGAAGAATTGATTTTCTTATTTTCAGCTGTCAGACCTGCTACAAAGAATGAGTTTTAATTCTGGGAATGTTATTAAACTCCTTGCTTAACTGGCAGAAAAATGGAACTGCTAGTAGGGTGACGGTAGAGCTGCTGTCGGATTGAATGACACCTGTCAGAGTATGATGAATGACCCTCTCTTCCCCACAATCCCCTGTTCTGTCACTCAGGTGAGGCCCATTAATCTTCATCCTGGGTCTGTCAGGCTAGGCACCCACGACGACAAAATGTGTTGAAGCATTTACCCCCAAGATGTATAGAACAATACGATCTTCTTATTGTCAGAGCCACATCGAATTAGCATAATTTATTATGACTCCCCTCCCCCTCACTCCCTACCTCTATTACCACCCCCAAAAAAAGCAAGTGGGGGCTAGATGGGATTAGACAGATGGAGTGTAGGACCAGACTGCCAACTACCAAGCCCCCTGCAGTGCCTGATGAGGGGGGAGCATCTCTACAAACCAATCAAAAAGCTGGCAGTTCAATTACAGAGTAATAAAGGGACATTCATCATTCAATTAGGCACCTGTCATGGTTTCACAAAAGGGAAAACTTCTAACCTGAGACTCTGGGGAGAAGATGCTACAACCAGGAGACAGGGAAATAAATGGAAAAGGGAACAAAGTCAATTACAAAATAAGGGGAAAGTTCTCCCTAGGCAAAAATTAGTTCCATGACCTTATTCAGATAAAAAGGGGCTAATATTAAAAGTAGTGTGGTGCCTTCTTCTACAGTACATCTCATGATTGAATTTTGCCCCAGAAGCAGCCCAGGAAACTGAATTTTGTAAGAAAAAAATATCAGGGGGAAAGAGTAACTCTGTTACTCAAAAGCATTGTTCTTTAACTGACTGAGACATGAGAACTAAGAGAAGAAAGCCAAGGCAGGTATTCAACTTTGATGATTCGCCATATTAAGGGGAATGATTACAAATGGCACTTTTAAAATAGGGTGCCCTGCTAGCAACTGGAAATAAGAGTTGACAAATTTGACTTCTTAGCAAGTGGAGGTACTTGTAATTGAGGTCAGGAAAGGATTTTTTTCAAAGAAAAGGAATTTCACATTTTTTTTAAACTAAAATTTGTTTGTGTGATCTAACGGCCATTTCCCCCTTCATTCATGCTAAAGCTTACAGACAGGTTTTGTGATGCAAGATAAGCAAATGAACCACAGAATGTTAAAGCTAAGAATAATGACAGCAATGAGCTTAGGCAGCCTCCTCAAAGTTTGGGGCACATAGACCCAGGACTGCCCATCCTGGGAGCAGGTCTGAAAGTTACCCTATAAATCACTGTGAGGGACTGGACGTCACACCTCACCATTACTACCCTAACCCTAGTTCCTCCACGGCACAGCACTGCTTTCCATATGCTTTGAATTATTTTCCCAAAGATTTTTTTAAAAAACATTTTAAAGAAAAAATTAGCAAAGCTTCTCATGGTATAAACTAGTCATAGGTAGAGTCAAGTAAAATAAGGTATTTCTGTTTTGAATGGAAGTTTGCATACAGTCATTTTTATAGAATTGATTTTCACTCTAATAACCTTTCTTTGTAGACTGTCAGAAGAGATATTTGTAACATATATAGTTTTTTTTTTTCATAGTGGTTCAGGCCATTGGTTTCAGTGTAGTATTCATTATGTGTCACCCATCCACGCACCAGACTTTCAGGTGCAGTTTTTAAAGGCTCTTGGATCTGTATATTATGCCCTCTCTATTTGATTCTGGAGGGGAGAATTTTTTTCTTTTTCCTTCTCTTCTTTGTTTACTTTTTTATTAAGTTCTTTTTCACTTCCTTTTTTTATTGGAAGAAATAACCTGACACTTGCTATAGATAAACTACATAACCAAGATGAAGTTAATTTTTAGAACAACTATCCAAGGAAATGGCAGTTTCTACATAGAAAAGAAAGATGCTTAACTCAGACTTTTGTGGAGATAGCAGACAATGGTTATTTTAGACTTTAAGATCCCTTGTGAGGGAGCCAAAATCTGTCCGTTAAATTCATAGGTGTGTATGTCTGTGTACACATGCGTATGACAGACACTCACAGATGTACTGACACACACTACACACTACAGATGAATTCCTTTCAGTTTTGGTTTTGAAGACTTATCTGAGTCAAAACATCAAAAAGGTAGGGTAGACCTCATTTTGTTGTATACTAAGATACACTGATAAGCCCTCTCTGCTCTTTTTCATAAGCCCTTAAATGTCATATCCTAAAATCAGTAAGGTGGATCTTTCCATCCAGAATGCATTTATCAGGTTAATAGGCCTCTGTAAAACATGTTGTCAGTTCCATTGGAAATAGTGAACTAGGAAGAAGAGGAAATCATTTTTGCTACTTCCTCTTCCCATCTCTCTCCTCTCTTGGTTAGAATCATGTTGGTACATTTGTAAATCCAAAGATTGTAGCATTTTTCCAGGTTTACACTTTCCATTGGGAAAATAGGAACAAGATTAGAGGGTAGAGGGGGAAATCACCATGGTTATAATCATTTAGAAGTAAAAACTTCTGGAATAGAAGAATCTTCTTTTAAACCTAGGGTTAAGTCCCTAACCAGTGACAAAATCTCAATAAATGTTCACTGATGTTCACAGGACAAAAATTTAGAAAAAGAATTGAATCTAATAAAATGTAAATATAACCAGTAAATACAAATAAATATAACAGTGAAACACAAAAATCACCAAAATACCCAAAAAGTTCTATACTGTTTATGTAAAAATTTATCTTGCAAGACCTATGTGTGTGATGGTGGCAGGTCACCTCACCAGGGGCAGCAGGCCTGGCTACTGCCATGAACAAGCTGAGATCCCAGGTGGCCATTTAATTTGGGCTTTAGATTATTCATTGGTCAAGTGAAAGAATTGAACTAAATTATCTCAAGGGCCTTTCTACATATAATTATTTGATTTTCCATATCCTAAAGTTGTATTTTCAGAATGACCCACTTTGTTTTGATGAAGAGGCCTGTGATAGTTGGAGGCCAGGCTTAAGTACACATTCAAGAATAAGACAGACTATACCCTTTCTGATCACATGTTGTCAGTGAGTAGTGTCTAATATAAATATCACAAATAATAAAGAAAGAACCTATTGCCTCCAACCCTCTCAGCATTTCCCACTGCTCCCACAAAAATGATAATGCTGGACCCAGTGTCCCGTGCTTATGTAAATTGCCCGAGCTTAACCTGCCTCAGGACCCACAGGTCGATTCCATCTTTAGCTAAACTGGAAATTAGATGGAAGTTAATATACAACAAAGGGTAAGTTAATCCCAAGTTTTCTCTTTTTGAAGACAATCAACATTTCCATTCTAACAATTTTAAAGTTTTCAAGTTGAACTGAAATTATCTCTTTAGAGAAAACTTGACCAGGGAAAACAGGAGCTTAAAGCCATTTTTCCCAATGTAATTCATATCCTGGCACACACAGAAAATGGTCAGAAGCTTAAAATGGAGCCACTGAGAGAGCCGCCATTCTTTTAAATACCATTAAGAAAGAAGAAACGAATTTCTCCTGCTTTTGATTGCACAGCTTGGTTTCTGATAGGCTTCATCTATTGATGAGCATCTTCATTTCCTCAGACTCATTAAATATTGATAGTTCACCCCTCTTACGACATATTTTGCTTCATCGGTATCCCATTTACGTCTGCTTCTCTGTTTCCACGCCTTTCTGTGGACACAATAACTGTTCTGTTTCAATTCTGAATCCTAATGTATTTTACTGAAGACACTTTAAAGGAAACTCAATCCAATGCAAGCAGTACAACAATGTACACAGCTCAGCTAAAGTTAGGGCTCTGTTAACAACTCTGCAGCTGAGGTTAGTTAGGCTATGTGCAAGCTATGATAACTACCTCATCACTGCCACCTACCCAAAAGCAATTGTGAAATACTGATGGGGAGACACATTTGGATTTCAGAGATGTTAAATGAGGGGGAAAAATGTACATGTCCAAATCCATGAAATAAGGATAAAGGCATAAGGCTTCTCTTGGCTAGGGCAACCAGTTGGAGGGTCCCAGCAACCCCATTCCATCCAGGTGCCCCGTGGTGGAAGAAGAACAATAGCTTGAGCACACCCATAACCCATTCTCAGCCTAGTCCACTGATAAGAACTACCAGGTACTTCTAAATAAGACTCTAAAATTGAGATGTGACCAGTTGAGATGTGACAAATTAGAATCAATATGGCTAAACTCACTACTTGCCTTTAGCTTTTCAGTTTACCTTGATAACATTGAGGATTGATATATGTCTTCTCATTTCTTTTTATTCTTTCAGGGGATTTGAGTCCTTGATCTTTTTTTTTTTTCATATTTGATTTTTCTTTGTTTTGTTTTGCTTTTTGCAGCAGATGGCCATTGCAGATTCTTGGGGGAGTAGTGACATAATGAAAGTGGAATTTGGGAAGTTTCATTTGGTGGCAGAGTGCAGACTTGTTGCAGAGTATAACTGAGGCAGTGAGGTATGATCTTGGATGCCAGTTGACCTGAATATTTGAATAGATATAACTGGTTGGGGATATTGCTAGGGGGTGGAATGTCAAAACATTTCCTTACACCCATCTCTGCCATTCCCTTCGTTTGTCAATCTGCCTTCCAGGAGTACCACTTCTATTGCCCATGATCCTATCTGTCCAGAATGAAACAGAAGTACTTTCAGTCTTCTCCCATTCTTCTCCTCACTATCGAAGGCAATGACTTTGGCCAGCATCTCAGCCTCCTGCATTCCACTTCCTGGAGAATGGAAATTGGCTTCCTTGGTTTTCCTGTTGACCTTGAGTATGTAACATAGACTCTGGGTGTAGGTCCCAGCCTCCTTGGCCTCTGTCCCACTCAATCTCACTCACTCCAAGCTCACTGGTCTTTATTGTGAAAACTTATTGAAATCCTTCTCTCAACTGTTTAGTCATCTAGACCATGACAATCATCTAACCATGAGAGTTGGTAAAACACAATTTGTTCATAAAATCACATCCAATTTCAATAAGTAACTTCTAAAAATAATAATAATAAATACTCATATGTAAACTGGGTATCAAACAGACTTGGGTACTTTGCATCAAGCCTATAGACACATCTTCACCTGCATGACCCAAATCACAAATGCAAAGTTCTATTTTGTTTATTTTCCTGTGAAACATTCAGGCAGTGTTCAGGCCTCCACCTCATATATGCATGACTATAGACAGATAAGACAGAATATTAGGTATGACTGAGTACCTATTATTCATTCATTCATTCACTCAGCCACTCATTTACTCATTCAATGAGTATCTGTTATGTGTCAGGCTTTATGTTGGGTATTGAAAATACAAAGATAAAATTTAAACCCTTTTCTTTAGGAATTTTCAGTCTTGCAGGGGAGAGTCACGCACAATAGATAATTATAACAGTGTGATGAGTACACTGTCGAGAATAGGCCCAGAATATTAGTGAAGCACAAAGCCAGGGGCACCCTAGTTCCCTAAGACTCAGAAGTTAGACTCCCTTTGAGAAGATGCCATCATCGTGTGTGATATCCTGACCAAGCATTAAGAAGGATGGTGTCTGAGCAGAAGAAAAGGGAGTTATAGAACAGAAGGCTTTGTTTACACTCCAGGTAAGGAAACGGAGGGTTAAAAAAAGTAATCACACCAATGCAAAAAGAAGAGGAAGATAGCAAAGTATCAGGAATGCAGCTGGATGAATAATTGATGAGCTGGTGGCCTACCAGAGAGTCTCATTAATATGATCCTGCAGTTTCATTAAGTACTGTTCCAGGCTTGTCTTGGAGGGGGCCTCCTGAGTCTTGATTAGAGATTGTATGGCTTTCACTTTGACATCAGAACTTTGGGGCGTGGGTTTTGACAACTGCTTCCAAAGCTCCTATCCTTTTACCCCAGCACCTTTTAGAAGCTCTTCTCAATCCCCCTCTCACTAATCATGGGCCCATAACCATGACAGTCAGTCCTAGTAAATAATATATCAAGATAAATGATAATTGTTCTTTTTTAAGTATCTCTTAATGAGCATCATAAATTAAAAATTAATATTGCAAAGACTGTATGAATAGCATCAAATTCATAAACAAAGCAGCGGGTATCATGCCTGCAAATGAAAGCTAAACACATCCCTTGCCCTCTTTTCCCTTCCCTGCCTCTCTCTCCCTTCCCCTCCCCCAATGCCTTTTCCCCCACCTTCATCCTAGTTCTACAGATGGAAACTCAGGCTACCAGGAATTACACTGCAGATAACAATACTAGTATTTTTTCCCCACAGATGTATTTCTGGCCTGATACTTACATACTTGGCTTAGTGTGATCTGAAGACCCAATCCAGAGATTTGATTTCTCACTTTTCTTGTCCTTAGCCAGAGACAAAGAAGGTAGAATTGAATTTTGAGAAACTTTTATGTGGGGCAGACAAACTAGGTCAGGTCTCATATAAGGGGTGAATCTAGAGTTGCTTTTACTGGCAACAAATAAGTTCTGTCTTTCCATCTTAGAGAATTGTATTTCAGATGGAGCCACATTTGAGGGAAGATTATATATATCACCAAAATATTAACAAGAGCATCATTTTTTGTCTGTGTAAATTATACTTGCTAGTTATCTTTTTTTGGTGCATTTCTGAATTTTCCAAATTACTATAATTTCTGCAAATTTCTACAATTATTTTATTACCTGGGTAACAGAAAAATGAAAGAAAATATCATTCAGAAGAGAGGGGTAGTTGGTCAGACACAAAAGCCCTGCCACAAAAGTTAAAATAACTGTCATTTTATGAGCCTTTTTATAATGCACCAGACACTGCTAGGTGTGTATTACCTCCATACTTCACAGCTGCATTGAAGGGTAGATGATATTCTTCCCAGCATCCAATTCTGAAGAGACACATGGACTGTCTTGGCTCTATGGCATTAAATATTCCACTTACATAACTGATGCCCCTTGTTAGAAATCCAGGATCACCCAGCAACCCGCTGGCTATCAGTTGGCTTCTCATGCAGGCTGCCACTGGTGAGAGTACACAGAGGCCATGCTCATGGAAATAATCCAGGCCATATGGCAGTCGTAGGTCTCACAGTAAATGAATACATTGGCTTTGTTCTACATAAAATCAATTGGACAAAAACTTCAGTTCAGTTGCTTTGGGACTGAAAGGATAAAGATTTCCTAAGCCGTCACTGATTGCCAAATTCTCTATACCAAGTCCATATGAGCTCCATGTCCCTAAATGCTATCTCTCAGTTGATTCACTTGTTTTACTAATCCAAGGACTCCAATATTCACACAGCCATATATGGAGAAAATATAGAGACAATTCACCTTTTTGGCAAGTGAGGTATATAACCCATAAAGGTGGTAACGCTTCAGGCCATTACCCAGATAACTTTTACAAAACAACTGAAATGCCATCCTGTACCTCTGAGGAATGTGCATAATGCTTGGTGCTGGCATTGCTGCCACTGTAATGCCTTCACACAACCAGAGGAACTGCACTCATAATATTATGACAATGAAAAACTGGATCTCTTTCTCCCTGGGATACCCTAAACACAAAAATGTCTAAGCCTTCCCAGACCAAAGTGCACATAAGTATATAGTGCTTTAGCTAATTAAATCCACTGTAGAACTAGAAGAACTTCAAGAACAGCAGTAACACATTTTTATTTTATAAAAATGCTTCCATAGAAACAACAGATCTGAACACAAAGGTAAACTAAGCATTTTATGATGCTCACTTTCACATCTGTGTGTCAACATTTTAGAGAAACTTCAAGTGGAATACATTGTGGTTCTAGAAATTTAATCTGTGAAGAGAATACACTTGAGGAAACTTTGTTTTCACAGGTACGCAGGTTTCAAATAAAAAATACTGTGGAATCACAGACCTTTGAGGCTGGAAGGGATCAGAAGTGTCATGTAGATCTGCCCCTGCATTGAACATGTGTGATGAAAGTTCTGAGGGTTGAGTCATGGTCCAAGATTGCTCACATGATTAGACTGCGGGAAATCTAAAGGCTAAGGGAGAAACTGGGGGCAGATTCCCCAGTGTACCCTTGGCATTTGAATGGCAAATGACTCCATCTGAGATCAAGGACTAAGCCAGACAAAATTCACTGGCCACCTGACCTTTTGATATTTTTACAAGCAAAGTTAAATAGAGAATTGAAACACTTGCCCAAATTGCTTTGGTTAATTTATTGAGCTTTGTTTGGCTTAAAAAAAAAAAAGGCTGTGGACACATCTTGTAGTGTTTAAATAATAATAATAAGGTCATATTTGATGTAAATTTTGTTGATTTTTATTGTATCACATAAGAATGTTACTTCACGAAATCTTTCATGTTTCAATTAATATATGTGTATATACAGAAACACACACACACATGCTGGGTATAATGTATTTTCTATTGTGGGTCATACTAACTTTTGGACCCATTTACCTTCTTTAAACACAAAACAAAACAAAACGCACGAGGAATTTAAAAGAGCACCTTCTCATAACACTTTGGGGAACTTTGTATTAAACAGTCACTTTTTCTTTGCTGTACCCTAAAATGTTCTTTCTACCCTAGGCATAGTATGTTGCTCTGCAGATTACTAATAAGGCAACATTAACCATAAGAAATTAGGAAAAAGAACAAATGCATAACAAATGAAAAAGGAAACGGAACATTCCTTCATGATTCAAAGGTCCATTTTTGTCTTTCCTAAAATCAAGGTTTGAGGTAAACAGCAAATTTAATTTATTCAGATCCTGGCACGTAGTAAATGGTTACTAACGTGTGCTGAATGAATGCTGACCTAAGAGAGAGAAAAGCCAGCTTTAGACTCAGCTCTTAATTTTCTGTGCAAAGCTAGGCAAAGTTCTTAACCTCTCTGAGTGCCAACTTTTTCAGCAGTGGACAGAGAAGACTGGGCAAGAGCAGTGTTTCCTTCAGGGACATTTGCAGAACTGTTGCCATGGAATGTTAATAGATGGCCGGCCCAGAAACAATAGATACAGTGAGATGTCAACAGCTTGTCCTTTCAACAGATTTCTGAGTCCTCTGTTCTACCATCCAATGAGTCCTAACTTCCTGACTCAGAAACAGTGGCCTCCCAAGAAGAAGGAAAACAAAATAATCCAAAGAAGACAAAAAAGGAAAAAAGAAAACAAAACAATGGATTTCTTTAAAAGGAAAAAAACATATATACAAGTACATAGACCAGATTCTATTAAGCACCTAGAACTAAGAAACAATAGTTTGGGCTGTGAATTAGTGAGCTCTTTTACATTTAATATGTCCTTTATTTTCATATATCTATTCCTTTGTAAATAAGGATAGAGAAACAAGGCATTTGGGGCTCATATCAGTATCTTGCCCGAAAGACAACACAGCAACAGGCACTCTGCACCATTTGTTCAGGAGTGGTTCTGTAGCACAGCACCTACTTGGAGGCGGGGAGTTTGCACAAGCCCCACCTACCTAACTCTGTGACTTTGAGATGAAAAGGAAGCCAGATCTGGAGCTGCACCTGCTATCACCTCCAGCTGGAACTCTGGCTCATGCTGGAGTAAGGAAACAAAGAAAACCCTTTCTGTGAGGGTTGCTAAGATTGGGTAGCCAGGGAGCATGGTGTATCTGGAGAAGCAGAGCATAATAGTTGAAGGTGTAATGTTAAATTAGACAAATCATTGAAAACTCTAAGCTTCAATTTCCTTATGCAAAATGGGAATAAAACTGGGACTGTATCATGAGTAGTAAAAAGAACTGAATAAGAAAAATATTTGTAAGACTTGACCCAGTAGCTGATAGATAGTAAGTGCCCAATAAATAGTGTCTATTTCTGTTATGGTATAACTGAATCCAGACCATGATTAAGAGATAAAGGAAAAAGAAATTTTAAATGATGTGTTACTGCAGATACATTCTGCCGTGATATAAAATTCATTTGAAAGACACTGGGGAAGTATACACACTGAATTGGAAACTAGTGCTGCCTTCCTGGTCCATTTTGTTCACTTTACTCTACAAATGGCTTGGTAGCATTGAAGAAAGCCAATTGGTCATCCCTTAAATGATTAACAAATCTTGTACTTAATGAGTAATATGGGTAGCCAGAGAAACATCCATTTCTCAGGAGACATACTCTTGCTATAAATTTCCATTCTTTGTTTAAAATTACAACACATTTTCGACCAAAAATATCTAGGTATTTTGCAGCCATTCGGCCACCCCGAGGCTTGTTATGCCAATGAACACCTAGTAGTGATCATTATTAAGCACTGATATTTCACGCTGTGGTCTCTAGTCGTCTTTATATGGATAAAGATGGCTTCAGTTTCCCCTGGCAGGCAGATTGCTGCCACATTTTTATTTCAGGGCAGTGGAGTCGGAACGGTGGAGAGAAGCAGCAGCTTGTCCAAAGGGCCCACAGTCTGCACCAGCAACTGGGCTACTAGATCCTCAAATGTGGCAATCAGTCAGATGGCAAAGCCAGATACTCAACCATCCCAGACAGCATGCAAATCAGGTCCACACTCATTTTCTTGAGCTTTTGGGCCATGAGAAAAAACCTCAATTCTGCCAGGTGTCTGTACTGCAACAAATGGTTGACACAGGTATATTTTATATCTGGGAAGAAAAATAACGGTAAGGACTTAATTAAAGGATATCTGAAGAAGGCAAAAGAAATTACCAAACCTATCTGCAAACCACACACTGGAAATGAATGAATTCTTTAGTGTTTGGGACATTTTAGTGTTATAAAAATGTAGACTATAGAGCTATTATATCAAGTAATTTATGGGATGAATATTGTAATTCATTGAATGTCACGACTTATCTTTTATTCATATAGTTACTATTCCATTACCAGAGAGGGAGGTTTGTCAAAGGTTAATTATTTTAAATTGCTCCAGCAAATTTATTTTGATTTGTACAATTTTTTGAATAATCATAGGCCTGTATATTCATACATCTTTATGAGGCCTCTTTTTAAAAAATAATATTCTCTGATGAGGCAGTTAAAGCTGGATAAATGCTTTAGTGATATCTTAAAATATATTCTCTTTTACTCTGGGTGTAGATTCACAAAGAATAATAATAATAATACTATTATTATTATTATTACTGATATTATCAGTCTTTTTTAGAACTTGCTGTTTTTCCAAGAAAAATTTCAAAAAAAAAAGTGGCCAGTAAATTTAACTTTGACATTCTCCAGGGGTTGGTCAATGGTTCTTAGCATCTTTTAGCTCCGGGTCACTATCTGGAAGGTCCCCCTGAATGGCGGATGAGGAAAGCTGTCAGCATCTGCTCTCTGATGCTAAGGGTGCCCTCACCTGTGTTTTACATGAGGTTGCCCCTTGGCTGGGGTACATCTTTTCAGGACATAAAAACTGGTCCTTGTGGGACAATAAACACTTGTAAATACCTTCAAAGTTAGAAAAGTCGTTTTGGAGTATAAACCTATATTAAAAAGGAAGCCAGTAGTAAAGACAGGAATTAGAAGGCTACAATATATACAATATATACATTAATCCAGTTCCATCTCCTGATTCAAAACCTACTGCCTTGCTCAGGAAGCCACTGTGATCATGTTTGTTTTCTTTATGTTTCTCAAACACATATGTATCGAGCCTGTATTTCATTAATATGATCTTATTTTTATGTAGCTCTTTAATTATTCATAAGTCATTTGAGAGTTAGAGAAATACAATGGTAAAAGGTTCAGTTTGGAGTCAGAAGACCTAGGCTCACATTTAAGCTCTGCAGTTTATCTGTATGAGCTTAGAAAAGTTGTTCGATTTGCCTAAGACTCAGTTTCTTGTACATCAAAGAGGACGAAGAAAACCCACCTGTGTGCTTTGTAGAGCTGGCAATATGTAACCTAATAATTGCATGTTTCTCTCAATTTATGAAATTCTTGTGTATTTATCTTGCTTAATCCCTAAACAACAGTATAAAATGAGCACTATTATCCATCCATTTTTATGTGAATTCTGTGAAAATACTATTTTTAACATCATAAATTATTATTATTTTCAGTCTGTAGATTTTGTGTCATCAATTTAATATTAACAGCTTTGGGATACAGGCTATATCTGCCTTTTTATTTTATTTCTTTTTTTGTTTTATTCTTTCCTCATATTCCTTTCTTTTAGGTAGCTTGATGAATAGATACAGAAGATATACATTTTTTCTAGTACAGATAATAAAGTGTTTGAAAAATAAATGCTCAGGGAAGTTGTATCTATCTGTTGCCAGAGTAGCTGATTAATTTTACTTGATGGTAGGAAAAAAATGATAATCTACTATTTGATCAAAAGTTTTACTTTTAAATCAGTTGTACCAGTATTGTACACATGGCAAAATGTTCTTGGAAAGCACAGAAATTCCATAAATACAGAAATGAACATATATCTCTTCTATAATGCTGTTGCTAAAACAAAAGCCATCGCACATGATTCTGGAAAACACGAACGATGGCTCAGGGACAGTAGTGTAGGTTATTTCCTAGTTACTTACCCCTGTAGAAGACAAACACCATCTGATAGGGGTCCTTTTCTGTCTTGTTCACACTCAATATTTTGGGTGCCTGGTTCATAGTAGGTGCTCAATAAATATCAGCTAAGTATAAAGTCTCTGATTATACTTACAAACCAGACCTTCAGAAGACTATGAAACTTTGCAGCTAAAGAACTTGGACTTTTGAAATAGATTCACAAATGAGAAACAGTCTTGGAGATGAAATTCATAAAATAAGTTATTGCTAAAAAAATGAAAATAAGAAGAGATTGTGAGTATCAGATGGCTTCATATAAGATATGTATATGAATATGAGCAGAACCAAGGGGCTCTTTACATCTGCTGTGACTAGAAACAGGTTAATGTGTTTATCTGTGGTACACAAGATGTGTGTTAGTAAAGTAAATAAACAAATACATAAATACAAATATATATGCATAATTCATTGAGAAAATAAGCCCTCATTGAGAAGTGGAGAAAATAAATAGAAAAATTATAGCATTAGGTCTCCATTATTGAGCTTTTTCGGTGTCAGGTAGAGACATTGTATAATTGACTTACATTTTATCATTAAATAAGTTCTCTTGTAGTGTTACAGATGAGGAAACTGAGGGTGGGAATAGTTAGGTAACTTGTCCAAAGTCACACGCTAGAGGTCAGCAGAACCTGGAATTAGTGCACACTTCTACTTCTGGATCAAAGTGATCATTTAAGACACCTACCACATTCGGTCTCAACATTGACTAGGTCTAGTTTTTCCTCCATTGATTCTAGAGGATTCTACAAATGGTTTCTATTTTTACTTAATAGACTGCATGAGAGCACAAACTGATTGACCGTTGCAGTAATGCAAACCTTACTAATGCTGCATACAGGGTTATTTGTTTAAGAAAGGTATAAAAACCTATGCAGATATTGAACTCTTACTAAGTCTTCCTTACCCAGATTTCACAGTAAAATTAGAGCCCAGTAGGACTGAATCAGCAAGTAGAGAGATTTCATCTTCAAAACAGAATATGCGGCCATAAATATTTTTATGTTCCTGTCAACTAGCTATACATCAAAAAAGGGGTCTTTCACTGACTTATCTGTATTGTTGTGTAAACACAGTGGTCAAATATCCACCTGCTTTGAATTAAGGATTCTACTGTCTAAGGTGGGATTTCTGTGTGAGGAGACACTGGAAGCAATTGTGTGACTGTAACAGCCCCAAGGTATTAGTATAAATCATCAAGATGGTGGAATGAAAGGCAGAAAACACCACGGCCACACCGAACTCACCCTTTCCTAAATCCTGTCTACCAGCACCAGAGAACATTGTTCTGAAGCTAGTATATTTTACCAGAAACAATCTGATTCCTGTGGATTGGGATATTTCTATTTTTTATTTCTCCTTAACAAAAACCTCTAAAGTCCAAAATCTTCCTCAAAGGTCTGCGAAGTGCTATTCTGATCACCCCTTCATGTTTCCAAGCTGCTCTGGGATAATGTTGGGGGAAGAGTCCCAGGGGAACAGCTGATTGGATTCTGGCAAGACGGACCAAACATCTGCTTCAAACAAAAGACATCTGCATATTTTACATTTATTTTTCATAATTTACAGAAGCAACCTGCCAAAATTCAGCAAGGGAGAATACG
>JAVSCE010016439.1:0-30087 GCA_032199065.1 Smutsia gigantea | reverse complement strand
CTGCCTTCTGCTCTGTTTCACTGTGAACCTACAACTGCTCTAAAACATGAAGTCTATTTGAAGAGTACAGAGAGGGTAAGTTACCCTGTACCATAAGACAACTTATATATTCCCATCATGTCTCACTCAAGTTCAAGGAGGGTTATGGTGAGGATTCAGAGATGATAGAACGCTGTAAGAAAGGAAATAAGTAAAGTCAAGCCTCAGAACTGAAAAGCCATCAGAAATGTTAGTAATGTAATAGCTGTTAATCGGTGAGTGCTTACCGGGTGCCAGGCACTGTGCCAAGCGATTCGCCTGAGTGATAGATCATCATTTCTACTTTAAAGATGAGGGACTGAGGCCCAGAGAAGTGAGGTCACTTGTCCACATTCACAAGCAAGAGTCCAGATTTTAACTGCAGCCCATGAGCCTCCAGGGTTGGAGCGTTTACCCATTCTACCAAGTCTTAGCATCACGTGGCTCTGTCTTTTCCCTGCCCCTCTCAGGTGAAGAGCTCCCTCTACTTTCTCATCAACTTGCACGTGACCCAAAGTGGCTGCCGCATCCCTACAGCTTTTATAGAGACTCTTATGTCTATGACTCCGAATTCAAACTCTTGAGGGAATCTCACCAGCCAATGAAGTGGCTGGCTTTGGGACGGGCATCCATCCAGTAGCCAATCAGCGACAGCCAGGAGGGCCACCACAGAACAACAGGCAGTATAGGGAGATTGCCTGGTGTGCCTATCACACCAGGACATCACTTACTGTCCTTTAAACCAGAGCCCCGGAGCAGGCATTGTAAACTTGCGACTTTCCTCACAGGTGGAATGAGGTTAAAAACGGTGCTATTATGAGATTTTCAGGAGTGGATCTCTGTGTCGTGCATAAACCAGGGCCTGGCACATAGTAATTGCTATGAATGGCATTGTTACGCCTGCTTTTATTCTGGTTCTCCAGTGTGCTATGCCCTGGACTCCCCTCTTGGTCTGCCTGACCCAGCCCTTGCGAGAACATGTGCCTCAGCGATTGCCAAGCTTAAATTTGCTAAGACCCTTAGACAAATGTTAAAGAACAAAACTTCAGCGGAGTAAACTTGAAGACTAATTGGCTTTATTCAATGATTCATGAATTGGACAGCATCCCTTCTAGTAAACAGACAGGTGCTCCAGGGAGTGGTACCAAATAGAAGGTTTTTATAGGTGGAAGGAGGGTGAAGCAAAGAAGTTACTAGCAGAAGGAGAGAAAGGAAAGAAAGGCCAGGTCATCTCCTTTTAGGGGAAAGAGAACAGCAAGGATCTTACCATGCACATTACATCCCTAATGCTGAGCAGGAAATTTCAGATTGACTGTTTAAAGGTTACCCTTCTGGAAGAGGCTGAAGCTGCAGTTAAGTCTTGGTTTGCTGTGGTGAGGGCAAATGACTACGTTTGGGGCTGTTTCTTTTCCCAACACAACAAAGGTAGATGATTTCCAGGCTGAGAATGTCCAGGACTATTCTAAAATGACCCAAACCAATGCTAGCCTTTATCTTTAGGAAGGTAGTTACAAAACCAGGTCTTAAAGGAAGAAAGTTGAGTTCACCAAAGTGACAGAAATGTCCTGAAGCAAACGCTGACCCTGAAGTCACATGCTTTGCTCTACTGGTCCACCTAACAAGGAAGTGATTCATTAATGACCCTGTGATGACAAGCAAAAAGGACCATCAGGCTGAGCTTGTCCAGACCGAAGCGAGGTTTGCATTGGTGCGATATCCCTAAGAAAGGTCACCCCAGCAATCTGGGGAACTTAAATCTCTCCGGAGGATTGCTATGAATCTTAGCTTAGTTCTTCTGGCAGTGCTTTATCCAAAACAGGCATTTCGACTTTGGTCAACGTGATAAAGAGTAAAGAACAGAGAGGCAGTTCTGCCATGAAGTGTCATCCAAGCACACAAGTTAAGGGGTTTCTCAGCCCATAGATCAACACAATCACCAGGGTATATTTGTGTTATCTCAAACTTCCGTTTGATATTCCCAACTATTTCCTGGCAAGCAAAGTAAGGCCACTATTATCCAATTTTACAGATGATAAAATTGAAGCCCAGCAACTTGCTACTACTTGCCACTGCTGGTAAGAAAAATATAGGACTAGACCCAGGTGCCTCCTGACTTATGTGTCACTCACTGCCCCATGGTATCTCTCTGTGGTGTGTTTTTGGTGAAAACTATGGAAGGGAACTTTAAAAAAGTGAAATCAAAGGGCTGAGATAGAATCAGTGTCTCTTAAAGTGTGCTCTTTAAAAAAATCACTGTTGTGTCATGATTCTCTGAGACGCAGCCTGGGAATCGCTGCTCACCAGAGAGCCCAACTTTCTTTATAATCCACATTTGTTTCTTCAAAGTTCTGAGCAAGCTTACCACAAAGAAGCCTATATAATTTATATTAAGTCTGTTTCCTGAAATTCACTTGATCATAAAATTCTTTTTATGTGGGCTTTATTAATACTTCACAAAGGAATATGCTTTGGAAAATACTTTAAATTATGTTCAAAACAAGTATTCAGCGACATTAATTCACTAGAAAATTGAGCCTCATTCAATTTTGCCCAGTCCTGTTTCTTAGCCCCACAAACTAATTTCTGGAAGTAACACTAATTCTGAGAAAGTTTTCTGGACATGCAGTATGCTATTAGGAGGTATATAAAGGGAGATGATACTTGAAAGAACTGAAGTAGGCTTTAGGAGGGCAGATTAATATAGAAACAGAGTTCCTATCTCCAACCTCCTGGTAGTCCACACAAACTCCAGGTGGCCTGCTCTGTGCATTTTCCTCTCCACCTACATAGCTTTTCATCTATCTAGGGCTATGTCAGTGCTCTAAGGAGTAAGACACTTCTCCCTCTCTTCCTCATTTGTGGCTTTCCCCACAAAAAGAACCTTCTCTAATCCTCTGGGAAAAAACTGGCTTCCTAGAGATCCCATCTTACATATAAAGTGGAAAGGTGCCCTGTGGCTGCCAGGAACAATGACTGGAGGCATTAAGGAAAAAACTGTAACTTCTGTGCCTTTCAAAAAGCATTATGAAGCGTCAATTAACCGACCATCTGGAATGCGCTCCACAAACAGTGAGCACTTTCATTCCCAAACTACTTCCTCACGCCTTTTATCAATGGCTGCATGTTTTATTATGGGGAGGCAAATTATACTCAGAAACTAAGCTTGTCTTTGCCAGCAATTAATATTTAACACAGGTTCATTGTGGGAATTTCATAAGCCAATAGAATACAGGATAATACCTCTTAATAAGCCTTTAAAGAAATACCATATTCCAAACCAATGATATTTAATCATACTATTGTTCCAGGCAAGGGGAGAGGAAAGGAATAAAGCCCAAAATTAGTCAGGAATACCTTTATATGAGTTGCTGCTCAGGGGAGATGGCTTAGCCAACTGACAGCTGGCATCTGCTGTCAGCGCAAACGTTAAAGTCCCCTGTTGCTATGGAATGAAGGTGCCAGGGTTGGCAGGCAAGATGACCATTCTGTGAGGGGCCCCTGCATAGTTGTCACCTGGTAGAACAGTCTCCATAGGACTTAATTGCCTCAAGGTCTTTGGAGAGCTATATAGATCAGCAGGGAGTAGCCTTGCCCAGATGGAACATTCTGGAATAGTCCTCACACACTTTCAGTGTATATTGTCTAAATGTCCCCTTGCCATAGTTGCTTCTTCATACGTTTTTATTGATAAGCCCCCAGTGGAGCCCCTCACCAGCTGAGCTACTGAGCTCTTACCTGTGAGAACAGATGAGATGATATCCTAACACAACTTACCTCATTCTTATGTCAAAACAACTTTGCTTCTAAAAACATCTTCATTCTTTTTGTCTTTGTCATAAACAAATAGGTTAAAACAACTTCGGTTAATAAACGACTTATCTGATAGAGGGTTTAACATTCAAAATACATAAAGAGCTCACATGCCTCAACAACCATAAAACAAATAACCTGATTAAAAAATGGGCAGAGGAGCTGAACAGACACTTCTCCAAAGAAGAAATTCAGATGGCCAACAAGCACATGAAAAGATGCTCCACATCGCTAATCTTCAGGGAAATGCAAATTAAAACCACAGAGATATCACCTCACACCAGTTAGGATGGTCAACATCCAACAGACAAGGAACGACAAATGCTGGCGAGGATGTGGAGAAAGGGGAACCCTCCTACACTGTGGGTGGGAATGTAAATTAGTTCAACTGCTGTGAAAAGCAGTGTGGAGGTTCCTCAAAAAACTAAAAACAGAAATACCATTTGACCCAGGAATTCCACTCCTAGGAATTTACCCTAAGAATGCAGGAGCCCAGTTTCAAAAAGACATACGCACCCCTATGTTTATCGCAGCACTATTTACCACAGCCAAGATATGGAAGCAACCTAAGTGTCCATCAGTAGACAAATGGATAAAGAAGATGTGGGACATATACACAATGGAATATTATTCAGCCATAAGAAGAAAACAAATCCTACCATTTGCAACAACATGGATGGAGCTAGAAGGTATTATGCTCAGTGAAATAACCCAGGCGGAGAAAGACAAGTACCAAATGATGTCCATCATTTGTGGAGTATAACAACAAAGCAAAACTGAAGGAACAAAACAGCATCAGACTCACAGACTCCAAGAAGGGACTAGGGGTTACCAAAGGGAAGGGGCTGGGGAGGGTGGATGGGGAGGGAGAAGGGGATTAGGGGCATTATAATTCTCAATCACAATAGAGGCAGGTCATGGGAAAGGCAGTGTAGCACGGAGAAGACAAATAATGACTGCGTAGCATTTTACTACACTGATGGACAATGACCGCAGCGGGGATGGTGAGGACTCGATAATACAGGTGAATGTTCAAACTACAATGTTGTTTATGTGAAACCTTCATAAGATCGTATATCAAGGATACTTTAATGAAAAAAAAAAGAAAAAAACGAACTTCACTTAAGTCATGATCAAGTGGATTTGAAATCCTATCAAACCAATACACAACACTGCAGCTCCCCGGTTAGCTACTAAAGCAACTTCATTGAAAAGAACTAATTTTGACTCTACCCTTCTATATACACATCAAATTCCCTGAACCAAACTGCCAAAGCACAGCACCTCTTTCCCACCTGCTCGCCTGTGCCCATCCCCTGCAGCGGCAGCGTTCTCAGGTGTTCTGTCCACCCTCAGGCCTGGCCCTGGGCCTGCGTGGTGGTGGTGACAGTGGCTGGAGGGCGCTTAAGACCCTGGCTGCTTCCTGCAGTGTTGAGCTTTCCTTCTCACAGGCTGCGGAAGCCCGAGGCCTCCCAGAGTCTTCTCCTACTCAGCTTTCTTCTTCTCTCTCAGGGCAGTTTTGTTCAGGAAACGGTCTCAAGGGCTAAGACAACATGCCCCGGAGGTCGGCTCCCGCTTTGGCCCGTCAGCCGTGGACATGCTTCCTTAGTGGCCCAGACATCTCCCCCCAAACAGGGTTTTTCAAGAGTGGTAATGGGGTCATGCCTTCCTGAGCGCTGGCTGGGAGATGGGGAAGGAGTCCCCGCCAGCACCACCTGTACCTCCCTGCCTCCACTGTCTCCCAGCAGCCCTGAAAGCTGAGGTTTCCCAGGGGGCACAGGGTGCTCCCTCACAGGTGCTCGCAGGGAACGGGCTGCCTGAGGACCCGGCCCTGGGGCCCGGACCACCCACCATATTGTTCGGTCATAACTACGTGGCCAACGCTTAGCGCTTCTGAATCGTCCCTGCCAAGTCCAAGGCGCTACCATCTCTTTTATCTCTCTTTCTCTTGCTCAGAGCAAGAGCAGAATTAACATTCTCCATGTTAGGGAGTGAAGTATTCTTTCCTGGGGATTTTAACCACCCAGGGCAGAAAAAAGCACCCCTACTCAAATGATTCCCTTTTTTAACTGCTTATAATATCCTTGATATCATTACTATTATTCTACATAGGTTAAAAATGGTACTTTTCTTTAAGGTTAAAAATAACACTTTTAAATAATAAGTAGTTACTTAAATAACAAAATCAAACACCTGTATGTCAAATGTACCTGTGTTCTATAAATATTTGTTTTATAAGTAGAATTAATATTAATAAAGTCACATAACAAAGCTCTGCCTTAGGTACTATTATTGTCTCCATTTTACAGATTAGAAAACTGAGGAAGAGAAAGGTAAATTCCATACAGAGCCGTACAGTGAGGGAGGGAGCTGCGCTTGCTTTCGTCCTTCCAGACGCTCTGTCCTCCTCACTGAGACGTGTCTCTCCCTCTGGGAAGATCCTCTCCCCCACACACACTCACTGTTACAGAAGGGCATCCTGGCACTTGTTAAAATGGAAAAGACTCTTATTGAAGATTATTGCAATCGGAGTAGTGCAGGAGAGAGAGATGGGGCTCACCTCCGCACTCAACCGGGACAAGTGCGGATTTATAGCCAAGGAGCAGAGTAAGGGATCGGTGGGTGGAAAAGAACTAAGAGGAGAGAGACATCACGGGTAGGGGCATTCTTGTCAAACTGGCCTAACAAGACTTTGCAAGGGCAGACCAAGGACTTAGACGTCCAAGGTGGGGGGTGAGGATTCTTGCTAAACTGACACAGCAGGGTTTTTGCTAACACTGTGCCCACCAGGCCCAAGACAGGGCAAGGGCCAAGATGGAGGCCTGGCCAAGAAGAGGGCTCAGAGAGGGGAGCCTGACTCCAGGTCGGCCAAGGAGCCAGCCTCTGCCAGTACACACACCCCAGGTTTGTCCTCTGGCAATCCCCCTAGTGTTATTCCATTTCTAAGAAACTGGGGAAGTTAGTATTCAGAAAACTTGAGTTCCCAGCATTGCCTCCGCGTGCTCTCCCTCTTTACCCGTGAACCTTCGGGTAAGCAAGGACGAGCTGAGTGGGCACCTCCTCTTCATGAACTCCCCTAGAAGGGTCTGGATGGCGGGGCGGGCAGACTGAACGTAGGTCCTCGGGTCCCCACCATGGGCCGCAGGCGGCAGGGGCCGAGCTCCAGGAGGGGAGGCAGGGGACAAACCGAGCTCGCTGCCCAACGCAAGTTTCGGGGAACTGTGAATGCTCCTTTCACCTCTTACACCTGGTTTCAGCCACATAACAATGTTGCAAGAGGGGAAAGCAATGCTGTGAAGTATTTCCTGCCAAAATTTCGGAGGAAGGCCGTTTAGCACCCCTGCAGATTTAAGCACACAGAAGAAGGGTCAAGAAAAACTGGGAAAAAAAAAACTTTGAAATGGGTGAAAAGAAAAAAAAATCCATCGAATGTCTTTTCAATGAAATGCTAGATATTGTCTGGGGGACCCTTCCAGGCTTGTCTGGTTCATTAGAGGTCTGTGCCTTCCATGGTCTTCAACTATTTCGCTTCTCTGGGGAGACAGGCTTTAACTTGTGGAGATCTGAGAGTGAGACAAATGATTCCCGTCCATAGAAAAACAAACAAAGTTTCGGGGGGCTCCTAAGATTCTAACTTTTCTCTGCAATGTTAGTAAGCCGAACATGACCACACTGACTAGAACCTGGCCCTAGAGACCAGAGGACGGCAGAGGGCGGGCCCGGCGCTGCCCGAGCAGCCGTTGCATTCCATGCCCGACCCCCCTCTACCTAGGAGAAAAGGGTCAGAGGCAGTGAGCAGCGGGTGGGCCACCATCACCCACCTGCCTGACTCCCCATGCCTTCTTTCCCCACGGCCCCTGCTCCTCTCTACAGACAGAAGCAGGCCAGAAACACCACCGCAACAGCAGGCAGCCCGGAGTCACCAAATAAGGACCGGAAAGGAGCCCAGGGATCAGCTGGTTTCCAACGTGGTCAGTGACCACGGGCCTCCTCATCACGTGGACAGCTGCCAGAAGGCAGGCTCCTGTTCTCCATGCTAGAGATCCTGCACCCGTTGGCGATTCATGTGTACTTCAAACTTGTAAGTTATTACATGTTTACCCAAATATAAAAAAGAGGGGAACATGTTGCTTATCCTCTGTGGGCCTTAAAATCCAGTCACGGCCGAGTCAGAACTGGGCTCCAGATATCCCAACACATGTGCTCTCCCACCTTGCATCCGCCCAGAGCCTCTCAAGCACAGTGAAGGCGCAGAGATGAAACGAGCTTGACGGAAATGTTTCTCTCGTCCCCATCTGCTTACTGTTTTCAAAGCACCTGCTCCTTCTCACGAACCATCTTGGCTATTCGGGCTGGATTCTGGACCTAGAATACCAGGATTTAAATTCTGACTTTGGTGCTTCCTTGCTTTGAGACCCTGGGTAAGTTACTTAACTTCTCTGTGCCTTGGTTTTCTCATCTATTATAACAGTGTCTACTCTTGGTGTGAGAGAAATACTAATGAATACAAGTTGTGGTAGTTTGCCTGATATAGGTTGTATAATTTCAAATAACAATGTATGTAAATGGTTTAAAGCAGAGCCCCGTATGTAGTAAGCGCTCAGTAAGTATTAACTGTCACCTTTATTGTTACTGGCTTCTCTCCTATGGTTATTCCTGAAGATGGAAGGAGGGTTTAACAATTAATTCGGCTACAGTCTTAGCTCCTGGCCCGTAACTCTCTCATTTGGCCATACCTGTCAACGTCACTGTCCTTTAAGTTCTGCCCAAGTGCAGACTCAGTGAGGACTGAGCTTGGCTGTTGCAGACCGTGTAAGACAAGGACATAATGGGGAACCCAGTCATGCCTTTGTGGCTCTGTAGTGTGTCATTTACTTTTCCCTTGGTAGCTTTCAGTAGAATTAGAGGTACATTTTAATATCCTATCGCCTGACAGAAGTCAGAGGAGTACCCACTAACACAAGACACAGGCTCCTCAGGTAAGAAGAACCTGTGACCTCGCCTCCCTCCCCCGCTGGCCTTGCTCTTGTGTACCCCATCCCAAGCTTTCCTACCAGCTCCCCAGTCAGAGGACTCTCTTTAAGGGGAGATAAATGCTGAGACCAGTTCAGCACAACTTGCTGCAGTAAGAGAACTGGACTTCTTAAACATTTATAGCATGAGTCTCGTCTTTTTAAAAGACAATGACGTTAAGAAGCAGTAACTAAGTCTGTCATTTAAATAAAGAACAAGGATTACTTATGACAGAGCTGAGTGTGTTGAAGTATGCCCTAGAAACAAGAAACACTTAAGATAATTGCTCTTCTCGCTTTTAAGAGAACTCAGGAGACTCAGGGCGCACACTGGGTTGGAAAGTCGTTGAAACAGCTGAAGCATGTCATGTTACATGCTCCTTGAAGCAGGACTCTGAAACTGCCCGCAAGTAGCACAGATTGGCAAGCGTCGTGAGACTCTGAGATGCCTGCTTATCAGACTGCAAGTATTTGTCCAATCCAATGATGCCCTGAGCCCTGGAGGCCACGGCCATGCACAAGCCTGTTCTGCATGGCCACTGGCTGGCTGGCCGACGTGGAGTAAATAATGGAGATCCCTTTGAAGTTCAGTTTCCTCGTCTGGGACTTAGGGAGCAACATACTTAAGTACGTTAGGATGCTTTCTTTGGGTGTAAGTTATAGAAAAAGCATGACTTGAGTGGTTTAATAATTGTGGGAAGTCCCATCTCACTTAACAGTAAGGGCACAGGTAGGCAAAGAGCCAGGACTTGCCTCTGCTCTGCTTGGCGCCAGCCTCCTCCCTCTGTGTTGTCTGCCTTTACAGCTGTGGAAATTCCAGACAAACACCCAGACACTGCAAGGCGCGGAGTCAGGAAGAGAGATGTCTCTTTCTATCTCTTTTTCATCAGTCAGGAAACTTCCCCAACCTCCCACCTCCACCGGCCAGAATTCCCCTCATGCGTCCCTGCCCTGAACAGGGGCAAAAGACCACCACTGAAGCAATCACTGGCGATGGATGCCATGACTAGCTTAAAGTACTTGGCACTTACCCCCGGGGAGAATCACCTTCCCCAAGGACAGGGTGCTAGGCGGACAAACCCCTAAACAATAGCAGGACTTTTCTGACAAGGAGGAAGCAGTGGCGGCCTGTAGTGTCAGCTACCAGTGTTTACTGCATCCCCTGCCCAATTCCTGTGATGAATGATGAGCTGCTGGGTGAACACAGCCTGCTCAGTGCCTGGCAGATGGGAATAATAACAGCAGCTGACATTTCTGAGGACTTATAATGTGCCTGGCACTTTGTGTGAATTCTCTGACTGAATCAGTGCCCTCTGAGGGAGGCACTGTTATTATGCCCATTTTATATTTGAGGAGACTGGACAACAGGTGAGTTATGTAACTTGACCAACACCGAGTCTGCATTTATGGTCAGGCAGTCTGACTTCAAAGTCCTGCTCTATGCCTTCATTCTCTACGATTTACTACCTGAAATGGTAGTCCCATTCATCACCCCATCTCTTCTCTTACCTCAAGAAATGTGTACCTGTGGGGTTCAGTGGGGTTCACACACATGAAAAAGTAGGGAACAACGCAGTACAGCAGCAAGTGACAGTCTCAGGGGCAGAATAGCAGGAAGAAGTAAGCAGCACGCTGAGCACAGGGAGGCAGCAGCGGGTGAGGCTGTCAGGAGGGCGCCGGGAACCTTGCTGGAGGCAATGGGGAGCATTGCCTGTATGTCACAAGCATGGTATGTTAGCTTGTAGTTTTCAGAGGAAAAAAGCTACTTGGCAAAGTGACTTGGGCAAAGGGGAGTGGCTTTAGAACCCGCTCTTTGGAGGAGATACAGAGCAAGGCTGCAGCCACATTTCAATTTAGGAGAAACTTTAAAGGCTGTTTTATTCACAAAACCATGGACTCATGAGCTGCATTAGGGTGGACTTCCGGAGTCATAAAACTTCCGTGCAAGGAAAACCCAATCTCATCAGTAAACTCTAGAATTTTCCTAATGTGCTCTTACAACGACTGTGTATTTGCCCGGTCTGTAAGAGAAGTTTGATACTGGCGGACAAAGCCTAGGATATCCCCCCTGGTCACAGCAAGGTTTCCCCTAGCTTGGGTTGGATGAAAGGTGGGGCTAGTGTTCAGTCTCCAGGTAATCACACGCCTATTCTTGTCGCCTGTAGTCCCTCATCTCCCCCAGGATCACAGCCACAAACCAGCAGCGTGGCTGCCCACATCTTCTGAATGGTTCTGGGGAGCTGGACCTAAGCCTCACATTCTCTGAAGAGTGCCCTGGGTTTCCTGGTCAGACGGGCATGCAGATGAACACTAGATGGTTTTTCCTGAAGGAATCTGACTTGAAGAAAAGCATTCCTCTTTTGGGAATTCCTGTAGCACCGACTTTCGTGTTAAGAAAGGCCCTCCAGGGACATGTTCTGGACAGGGTTTCAGGTCACGTTCTGTTCCTAAATTAATGTGTTTGCATCAGACTGATGTGTCTAGATCCTATTTAGAGGCTTGTCTGTTATCAGGCTCTTGTCCATCATCTTTCACCTTATTTAGTCTTGAAATTGCTTCCCAGATTCCTCTGCAGTCTTAGGTTTAAGCAACAGGTACCTTCCTAGGTTCATAAAATAGATCTAAGTTGGAGAAGGATGGTCTTTGGAGTCAGAGGTTGAGTTCAGATCACAGCACTGTCACTCACTGCGGGCTGCCTCTGAACCCAGGACTGAGCTTGCGAGGCCCAGGCCGCACATGCAGGACAGCATGGTGCCCCTCCTGGGGTGAGCAAAGCATAAGGAAGGTACCTAGATCGTCTGGCACATAATGGTGTTGTAGCTGTTAGCTTCTTCCCTCTATCCTTCTCCTTTTTGGGGGAAGGAGGGAAGGTCCAACTGTAGTGAACGCAAAAGAGTGTTTGTATAGCTTCAGGCTGCCTGATTATGCCCTGATGTTGCTGTGTGCCCTGGAGTGAGACCTTCACCCTCTCTGGTTCTATTACCTTATCTACAAAAAAGGAAGTTGGATTTGATATTCCCCAAGTCACCTGTGTGTTTAGAATTATATTTTTATTATATACTGTCTACATTTCCCAAGTTCCGAGTCACCGAAATTCCCCCCATTCTTCTGTCACATCCAGGCTCCAGAGCCTCCCCCTCCAGTAGGTGTGGCCCAGTTTCTTCCCTTTCAACTTCACCTGCAGAATGACGCGTTGTGAAATGGCTGTTATCTAAAATGATGGTATCTACTGACCAAGCAGGGAGGGCAGGGCGGGGACCCAGTGATAGCCGTCTGGCCCTGGTCTAGACAGCCAGCAGTTCAATCAAAGCCCCAGACAGCAGAGACAGCAGGGAGCTCACCTTGCCCTGTGGTTTGCAAACTGTGTGCCTCAGAGGCCTGGAGGAGCCTCAGAGCCTCGGCAGCCTAGGGGACAGGGAGGAAGAGGCGATGGGCCCAGGCCCCCTCCTCCAGAGTTCACCTGTGATTCATTGATTCCCCAGGCTTCTGCAGAAGTTCCTGCTGGCAGAGTCTACTGGCTAAAAAAAATAAGAGTTTGAAAGTCACCAATTTCATCTTACCTTTCATTTTGCAGATGAGGAAACTGTACTTCATACTTCAAAAGCCTGTACCCTTTAGATCCCAGCAATTCCACTTTCAGGTAAGTTATCCTAAGAAAATAATTATGGATTTGTGAAATTTTCAAGACTGTTCCTCATACTATAGTTTAAAATAGAGAAACCACTGGAAGCCCCAGCAAGAAAGGAGCTGCTGAACAAACACTGGTATATCTCCAGGCACGGGATATTGGGAAGTCCCATGTATCATGGAAGGAAATTACTTATATGGAAAAGTGTTCATCATAAATTACTAAGTGGAACACATACGCACACACACACACACACACACACACACACACACACACACACACACACACACACACACACACGTTTGTTCTGCTTCTAACACTCCTGTTACAGAGGAACTTTCTGGGAGCCTCTAAATGGGGCAGTACTGTGCCCATGATTATCTACAGTTGACCTGCGGCATTCACCTGTCCCTTCTCCTACCTACCAGCTCTCTCTCATGTGTAACCTTTACCATTGCCACCGTAAGAATAAGCATGTATATGCCAGGCTGTCACATCCATATGCTCCAATGCTTCCATCCCCAGTTACATGGGAAGTCTGTTGGGTTCTTGGCAAAAACAGCTAATTCTAAGCCACATTTTCCCCTGATCTGAAAGCAGCACGGTATGTGCTCAGAGTCACAGTCCTTCTTAAATGGCTCCACCCATTTCTGACCACCTCCTACCCAGCATGTCTTAAGTCCAGTCTTTCATCCAGAACTAGAATAGCCATCACAGAACATTCTATCCCTCCTTCCCATCACATGCACCAAAAAACTCCTCCCTATTCCTCAATTTATAACAATAAACATTTGCATAAATGGAGGCAAATGAATAGTGGAGTGTGTTTTGGGAGTTGGGAGGTGTGACCGAATAACTGAACCCCAAGAGTGTCCATATCCTAATCCCTGGAACCTGTATATTAGCTTCTTTACATGACAAGAGGGACTTTGCAGCTGGAGATTAGGTATCTTGAGATGGAGAGATTATCCTGCTATGCCCAGTGTGATGGGCAAGGGGCCTTGTAAGGCAAGGCAAGAGAGACAAAGTCAGAAACAGGCAATGTGACAATGAAAGTGGAGACTAGAGTGCTGGCTGTGAAGGTGGAGGAAGGGGCCATAAGCCAAGGACTGCCAGCAGCCTCTAGAAGCCACAGGGGCCAAGGAAACGGATCCTCCCCCGTAGCCTCCAGGAGGAACGTAGGCCTGTCATCATCTGGGTTTTAACCTCATAGGACTCACTTCAGACTCTGACCTGTCGAACAGTAAGGTTATAAATTTGTGTTAAGTCACTAAAATTTGGAGGAACTTTTACAGTAGCAAATAAGAAACTAATACAGGAGGGCAGGAATACTGTTAGGCTAGCAGTAGCCAAACTATCATACTGTATAATGGGCTGAGGATTTTTTTCACTTACCTGTGTTTCTTATCTCTACTAAAATGAACACACATCACTTTTGTACTAAAAATGAAAACTTATTTTCAAAAGGAGAACTCTGGTGAGCAAACGTAGGGCAATCCCGGAGGGGAGCTGCCTGCAGTCAGGCCTCAGCAGCCTAGGGGCAGGGGAGAGAGTCACCGGGAGGCTGCTGTGTGCAGTCTGGGACGCCTCCAACGACCGACTTAGCCACTCCTGAGCAAGGGCCGAAGCAGCGGTCAGGAACATCCGGCCTCCCCTCAGATGGACCAAAAGAATGAATTTCGAAGTGAGCAGGCATAGGAAGAAGGAAAAAACAGAGAAAAGAATGTGCTAAGCAAAAAAGAAAAATCAAACTATGACATGAGCGTGAATCCTCAGACACTTTACAAACCTCTATGAAGGAGGCATACAGAGCAAAGTTCAACTGACTGACCTACACCGAGCAGGGGGACGCTGAGAGCACTTCTCTCCCAAGACTCTTCAGGGTTCCTCCCAGCGGGGCTTCCCATCTGGGCCCTCCCCAGAAGCAGCCCTTCCTGCAGTTTGTCCCTAGCTTTCTTTCCCACCAAAATACACCTGTCTTCCTCTGAAGATGACTGTCACAGACGATTCATTAAGCCAATGTCATGGGGAAGATAGGAAGGAGGCACATTCTAGAACCCGCTCTGGCTGTAGAAATACAGTGTGAGCTACATATGTCGTTGTTCATCTTCTAGTGGTCACATAAAAAAAAATGGGTGAAACTTTTATATTTTATTTTATTTTCCATTTTATTTATATTTTATAAAAAATAATATATTTTATGGAGCTCCATATAGCCAAAATATTATTTTGACATTAAGATTGTCCTAATGAGATACGTTATTTAATGCTAAGTCTTACATTCTTTCTTTATGCTAAGTCTTCAGAATTTGATGCATACTTTGTGCTTACAGCACATCTCAGTTTGGACTAACACATTTCAAGCGCTCAACTCAACACCTACAGCTGCCTAGTAGCTATTGTCCAGGACAGTGCAGTTCCAGGTTAAAAGAAATTAAAGAGACATAGAGCCCAAGGCTGTGAGCAATCCTAGTCCAGACCCGAGTTCTAAAGACGAGAGCCATAGAAGACATTCTTAGGGCGACTGAGAACATTTGCATGGGGACTGAACAACTGGAAAAAAGTGACAATAGGCCAGTTCTTAGATATTATTATGGAATTACTGTTTACTGTAAGTGAAATATTATGGGTATGTGGAGAGTATCCTTATACTCAGGAGATTTAGGCTGAAGTATGTAGGGGTAAAGTGTCATGATGTCTGTAAATTATTTTTGAAAAGAATGTTTTTAAAAGAAAGGAAACAAATAGGGCAAACTGTCAATAATTATTGAACCTAGGTGGGGGGAAGATGGATGGATGTTCTAGATACTGTTCTGTCAACTTCTCTCTCTATCTGAATTCATTAAAAACTTTGGGGAAACATACACACACACATTTGCCTTAGACTGCATTCCAAATAGGGACAATTTATCTATTGAAGGCTGCTAATCTGCTCAACTAATTGTGCTAAAATTTTTTAGTGTAGAATATTTTGCACAGGAAGCAGCATGTTTAGTAAGAACACTACATTTGAAGACAAAAGGTCAAGATTCCAATTTTGGGATTACCATTTAGTATTTATCTAACTTGAGTAGCCCTATTTTGGAAGGCTTCAATTCCCTTATATATATACATTATTATATAAATGGCCTTTTAAAGGAAACTTTCAATGTCAAAGACCCTTTCTATAGTGTTCCAGGCCTTGGAAGCTGTTTTGTTTGGAGGAATCCCCATGTACCATGTTGGCATCTGTCCACTTGGCTCACAAGGCTGGCATCCTGGAAAGGAAAGTCTCTCCAAAGCCTCTGTTCCCAGCCACATGGTCTTGAGCTGTGGCAAGAGAGCCTCTGCCCTGTGCAGGTGTCAGCAGCCCTGCCCCTGGGTCGATGGGCAGAACACCGGCAAGAGGTGGTGGAGAGGCTGGGTTGATTGGGGGCTAGAAACAGCTTTGAAACTCTGAGATGCCAAAACTATCTAGAAGTAGAAAAATCCAAACACTGTGGGAAGGCGTCATTCCCGTGGACAAAGGACACCTGACATCTACAACCATAATTTGTTACGGAATAGTGTCCTTTTCCCTCAGAGCACCAGTCACATCAGACGAAGAGAAAGCATATATGTGCTGTCCATGTTTCGCATTTCTAACTCAGCCTCAGAGGAAAAAGGCCATTTGTCAGCATCAGAGGGCAGAGAAAGGAAGACTCCAGGAGGAGCTTTGCGTGTTTGCGTTCTCCCTAAAACTTGTTGAATGGGATTGAACATTTTTTTCTCACTCCAGGGTCAGGAATAGAATACAGGTGTCTTGTTCTAAGACATAAACCTCAAAGCTCATTTATTATCCCCAAACATAAACACTGTGCAAATGTAGAAATAACCATGTACCTCAGAAATGCTATTATGATGGGTTCTATTTATTATTTTGCCAAAGATCTTAGAATTTATGAGGACGTTACACCGGCTTCTTACTTCCCCCTTTGTTTTTTATGCTGCAAAGTACCTCTTGCTTGCTTTTACGGAACTTTAAAACTCTGAGATGAATTTTTTCCCCTTTTCCATGGAGGTTACATTTTCTGCCCTTGCTCACTTGCGTGGATCTGCCTCCTTAAGCTTCTGCGGCACTGAAGAGGTGTGCTCAGGGCACGCATGCCTGCACGCATGCCCACACTCAGGCGCATAAAGACATGCACCGCAGCAGACTCACACTTTGAAGACCACACTGAAATCCAGGGAGGTTCTTAGATTGTCCCCAGAAAGTCAGGGTCCAATAAGTCACTCCAGATCTCATAACATTATGATATCTAGCTAAACATCTCAAGTTTGGACCAAGTGGTGTGAAGGCCGATGCCATGTTTAAGAAAACAAAACAAAACAATCTCATCTATGGACTCTCTTTAAGGATATGGAGTTTCGTATTGCGTTCATATTGTAACTTCACAGAATACACATCTATTGAAGCTTCTTTTAGAATGCTGCCGGCCTCCTTTGCTAAACGTGTGTATAATGAGTGGCAGCGGCATTTAAAAGGTATTTGCCTCTTCAAAGCAGTTTTATTCTTAGCAGGTTAGCTACTTGCTCCTACAATCATATCCTTAGGCTTAATAAACACTTTCTTCATTATATATATTAAAAACAGTAAGCTTCCTCCCATGCTTCTGGAATTACTAATCTCTAAAAGTACTGAGTCTGGATTCATGATGTTTCACTGTATCGCTTATATATAACTGGACAGCATGGCATTCAGTGAAAATTAAGTGAGATGCAAATGATCACAGATGCCAGCTGGGAAGACCGAGATCTCAGAAGTGAGTGACTTTCTAGTTTGTTCAGTAAACATATGAGAATTTCTGAACGAGCTGAGGAAAACCCTGCAAAACTGAAAGTTTGATGGCCCCCAGCTCTTTTCAGGCTCTGGCCCTTTTGAAACTAGTTTAGGGGTGTCCTGGCTGGGGTGGCTCCAGAGAAGGAGAGGAGAGGGGAGGAGAACTCTGAGACCTGCTGGCCCCTACAGAAATGCATCATATTCCTGATCGATGTTCTTAGGAATTTTTTTCTCAGCAAAACAAATTATGAAATTCAGAAGATTTTTAACATTTATATCCATAGTAAATATATAGTATATTTTCAGTTTACATAAACAAGTTCCTGATTAAAAAACAAAAATGACATATTCATGGTCAACACGACGCGAGGACTTGCTTCCCTAAATTACCAAGCAGGTGCCGCATAGAGCAAGCATATGCCATGGGGATGATTTCCAGGACATAGGCAATTTTGATACGTCATTTTACTTTTTTGATTTTTGCATAGATTTCTGCCATTTTCAGCTAACTCAGCCGAGAGAGAGCATATAAAAATCAAATTGTATAACGTGAATCAATTACAAAGGCTGCGTAGACTTTTCAGATAACACCTGCTAGAGACCAGGAAACAGAAATGAGGTGAAGAAAGGCAAAGACAAATGCTGTACCCCCTGTGACATTATCTTTTCAAGTAAAAAGACTCAATGCTGTTTTGATCAAGAGGCCCAGCTAGACTTTGAAGACATGATGCAATTTGTTAATGACTCACCCTGTGTCCCCCAAAAAGTCACCTATCTCTGTGCCTTGGGAAGGATTCTTGTGAGTAATGAACAAAGAACAGGAATGGAAATTCCTCTGGGAACCAAGAGGAACTTCCTGTCTACTGAAATCCCAAGAAAAATTCAGGGAAGTTTGAGATTCCCCAACCCTGAAAGTTTGGAACTGTCCTGTTTTAGACAGTCGCCAGTCATGAAGGCTCAGTCTAGCATCTTTTCAGGGAGTTCTCATATGCCCAAATCTCCCCCGGAAAACCAGTCCATCTTTAAATGTCCATAGGGTATTGAAGGCTGACTGTTCCCAGTCATGCCTAGAACAGGATTTACTTCCAAACATCAATACCACAATTGATAAGACCCTCCTGAGTCCTCCAGATCAGCGCTGGCTGAGATTTGGTTAAATCTCCTAAGAAACAACAAGACTTCAACAGCTTTCAAAAGAAATAGAATGAATGAATGAATCAATGAATGAATGAGTGAGTGAGTGAGTGAGTGAGTGGACATAGGGAGAAAAGAACCTGTAAAACTGGCCACCATTTCCCTGAGTTCTGTTCTCCCTTGGAATGATATTGTTTTCTGTTTGATATGTGCCTGTAGCTACAGCCATGACCCTCATGAAATCCAAGGTGAGAATAAGTGCAGATAAGATAGGAAAGGGTTATCTCTTCTTCTAGATGAACTTTTTGCCAAGCAATAAGCACTCCACATCCATGAATGGTGGTTGACCTGCCAACCACAGTGCACTTGGATCCAGACAGCACAGTGTCGTGGGCTTTCTCCCTGCAAAATGAGCAACCTTGGCTCAGTGAGGGATGAAACTGAACACCAGGTACTGAAAGGACTTTTGTTTTCAACAGTCTTTTGAAACCTTAATTTTCTTTAGCTCTGGTCCTATTCATGTCGCTGAACAATGACTTACTCTTCAGAAAGAGCTGCATCGGCCAGAGCATTGGTCCTTGATAGTATGGATCAAAAGCCAACCCTGACTCTCAGAAACCTATCCTAGGTTTGGGATAGCCACAACCTTAGCAAAGTTATGGCATAAAAAACATTAAGACTTGTCAGTCTCAGGCAGCTCAACCTACTGCTTCCAAGTGACGAGGGCAAAAACACTGGTGCAAGCAGAGGAAAAATCTTTCCCCAGAGGATGAAGTAGGGTGGGATATAAGCAAATAATTTTTCAGGAACCAGATATATTATGCTTTTTTGCAGCAGAAGCTAGAAAGTAGGTGAGCCATCCTGTTTGCCGCGTCTCCGTGTATTTCCTTGTCTCTAGCCTACTCACTATTTTATAGGCATCGTGGATGGCTGACTGTCTAACTCTTCCTTTGTGTAGCCCAGTGTTTGTAAGGACAGGATTTAGAATGTGCTCTCAAGGCTGGCAGAGATGTCAGACAGCATGTTAAATAGAAGGTAAAATAAAAAGTGGTTCTCCAATGTCTTGGAAGAGTAAAAGGAAAAGAAGACCCCGATGGCATAGCAGGGAATATAAGCTTATGTGTCGCCTGTGAGTCTTCAGAGAGGCTGGCAACCGGGAAGAAAAGAGGCACCAATGAGTCCAGAACTTCCTAGCATATGATTTGCTCAGTGTTGAAATCAAGGCAGGTAAGGGACCCTTTTCCTTCAGTGCCCAGATCGGTATCAGAAACTGTAAGCTAAATGGTAACAAGGTAGGAAGATGTTGAGAACACTGGGTTTCTAGAATGTTCCAGGAAGGGGTGGTCCAGACCGGCAACTTGAGGGACTGAACAAAATAAAATAATCCAAAAACCAGAAAAGTCCAAATCAGGCTTAACTCCTAATTTGACCAGGTTAAACCAAATGTCTGAATTTATTCTGGCACCGCAGAAAAATATTCACACCTGATAAGAGTAGATCAGATTGGTGTATAATTCCATTAATAGCTCAGTCATGACAATTTTTTTTAAGTGTAATGAGATAAAATTCTTCACATAAATAAACAAGTCAAACCTCTTGGGTTGTAGCAGCAAAGGCCTAAGGAATAAGGCTTGAATCACGTGATCAAATAATCCCCCATTTCGTAAAGAGAAGAGCAAAGCCCTAGAAAAGGAACCATGGAGAGGAGATTGTAGCAGGAACCACGGTGTTAGCCCAGTCTGTGAAGGAAACATTCCTGTGTTTAGACACACACACACACACACACACACACACGAGGTATGGTGCCTGCCATGTGAGAACTTACATACAAGGGTAACATGGCCCTGACCGAACACAGTGATAGCACACTGACAACCCTGGCACTTTCGCTTTTCAGATGACTGACAGGGAAACCTGGGGTAGGCCTGAAGAAGCCTTAAGCCAGCAGCTGTGCTCCCAGCCCCTCACCCCCACCAATGGCCGACTCCTGTTCGGGCAATTTTAGCTCGAGCGGGGCCAAGTTGCAGCTGTAACTAGACCAGAATTCAGACCCTTATGATGCTCCAGTTTGTGACTTGTAATTGATAAGACAGCTAAAAGGTCAGCACTTCACTGAGACCATCAACAATATAGTCAGTGCTGGCTCCTTATCCTCTAACTCACCCAGAATTTCGTGATAGGCGAAAGCCAACAAGCTCAACTCTTTTGGGTACAAAATCTAATGTATTATGAGTGTGCTGTATAGTGAACTACTGATAAGCTTGGGCTCCAGAATCATATTTACTTGAAACCCAGCGTCTCTTTTCACAAGCTTTGTGTCCTTGGGTGAGTTACTTAACCTTTCTGAGCCTTAAATCCTTCATCTATAAAATGGGAACAACAATGGTAAATCATCATGAAGTTTCTTTGTGAACATGAAATGACATAACACATACTTATTTCTTGGCATGGTGTTTAACATCTAGGAAGTACTCCGTATGTTGGCTCATATAATCACCATGAGCAATCTAGGGTAAACAGCAAATACAGAGAAAAAATTCACAAGCATTCGCTTCGATCATAGAATCTAGCTCAGCTTAGCTTAACATGTCAGTCAGCCCTTTTTTTGTTGTTGTTTGCTCGTCCATTTCTCCATTCTTGCTGCTTACCGGTCGCACTCAGTAGTTGAGCTCACTTTCTGCAATAGCCCAGGGGCTGCCAGGTCCTTGCTGGCTGGGCCTCTGGGTGTGACAGCCACACGTACAAGTCTGACATGGAAGCCATAGGTACTCACTCACTCCCTGGTATAGGACAGGCCCTCCTTAATCCCCGCACTTCCATCTGGTTGGTCATCAGATACTGCTACTTGGGCCCCCCTGAGCTGGACCCTCTGGCCTGAGTGACCCTTCAGAGCCCCGCATTTTCTCTTCTCCCTAGGCAAGCCTTCACTTTTTATCCTATTTCTTCTCTTACTGTTCTCCAGGTGGCCTCCCCTGTTCCTCCCTACTGCATATGCCAAAGGGTAGCGGGAGCTCCTCCTTGACACCCACCTGCCCCCTTATTTTAGACCAACATTTCTCAACAGCCAGAAGCCACTAAGGAAGAATACTTTGTCTTTCATGAGGGGGCCACCCGAGCTCCCAAGGCCAGTGAACCCCGGAGGCGCACAGCCTAGGGGCTCCAGTACTTACAGGGGCCCACAAAAATGTTTCACTTTAATTTCTTTTAAAAGAAGCAGGAAAAAAATGAATAAAATAAGAATGAATGTATAATAATGGGTCCATTCTGGATTCTATTTATCTGTATGCCAACACAATCAAAAAATATTTTTAAAAATGTTTTTGCAGAGGAAGGGGTCCACAGTCATCAAATTGTGGCCCTGCTGCTCCTGGTGAGTTGAGAGGCGTCCTGAGTGGGGAGGGCCTGAGGCACGCTCACCTACCTGCCCCCCACCCCCACGACTGTCCACTTCCAATGGCTGGGACAGGACCAAAGTCACAGCAATGTAGATTTTTAAGAGGGTCTTTAAACAATTGCCAACGTTGATGATATATAACTTGCCTATTCGTATCATAGGTCCAACTCAGATTTCCTCACACCCCCCACCCAAATACAAGCTAACCAAATCAAAGCATAACACCAGAGCAGGTCTCACCTGCATGGGCCAAGTTAAGATCCCGCATAAGGTAACCTTCCTCAGAAAGCAAAGCTTCACTTCTGGGGCACTTGAAAATCCCACATAAATGGGCCCTGACTGGACTTACCGCAACATGGGGCAATGCTTCCCATTGATTAACCTAATTTAAAATCAGTTACGCTGAACATATGGTTGACGATCCTGGTTGACGTTAGGTCTCCATCCTTTCTTATGAAACTGTAATGCAGGCTCCTCCAGCTGCACACTTTGTTCAGAATTAAGAATGCTTAGTTTGGTGCAAGGTGCAAAAAAGAAAAAAAAATAGAAAAAAAACCCAGTTTTCTTTTACAGTAAATTTTGGCTGTCATTTGGATGGATGCTGAGAAATTACTTCAATGAAAATGTTTTGAGCCTGCTGAGAATTAGTTATGGAGGCAGATCAATCTTGACCCCTACTTGCAGCAAATTTAAGCTTTCAGCTTTGTTTTTTAATCAATACATTTCTAATATTCATGATGTTCTCTTGGGTGTGGCTTTGTCATTCTCTGTACTCAGGGGACAGTTACCCACAGGTTAAGGTACACCTTCTTTATTGGGGCTGACAGAGCCTTGCTTCCCACTTCCAAGCCAGAGCAACATGGAAGACATTATTCTATTCCATCTTATACTACCCTAAGGCTGCTCTCTATCCGTGGGAGTTTCACTCTCTATTCCCATGACAAAAATCAGACCGTATAAAAAGATACTTACACCCCACATGGGATGGGGGAAACCTGGGCATTAGCAAAGGGGAGTGGGAAGAGGTATTAGAACTCCATCATCAAAATAAGGAGGTAAAATGCTTGTTCAGTTGTGTGTGAAATGGCCTACTTCAGTATTTCTTCAACATGCATGAAGTATGACCCTTGTTAAAGAAAAAGAAATTTCTTCTAGACCCTTCAGGATGCGTGTGCAGATGATCCCAGTTTGAGAAGCACTCACCCCTATTAATTTACAATGATTTTCTCCATTCCTCACATACAAGTATAAAACAAATACTTGAGTTTTCATTTCAATACTATGCTTATCACAGTACTTTTTTGAGTACATACTACACAGTTTTTTGAACCCAGAAAACCACATCCTTTGGCTGGTCCAGGCCATTGAATCTTTCTATGAACTGGTTTTTTTTTTCCAGCTTTTACCCATGTGTCTTTGTAGGTGTTAAATTATTAAGTAGTGTTGATGCTATTATGGTGCTGGGTATACAATAGGAGATTTAAAAATAGCGTTGCATTACACAATCCGTTTTAGCATTTAAATTATCGCTGTTCTGCTTGCAATGCCAGCCATTTGAAAAGAGGCCCAGTGCTGGATTTTAATTAACTCGATCTTTCAGCAGCTCATCTCAAGCACCCAAAGGCAGACTTGAGGAGTGGTGTTAATTGAATCATATCTAAAGTGAAATGAGGGATTTAAGGAGATCATGGGGGACCCTTAAAGGTGTGAAGCCTCTCAGATTCTGCAAAGGCAGTAAGATTGAGTCGGACTTGAGAACCTTATTTATATATTGGCAGGGGGTGGGGAGAATCAGAGCAGTTCCTCAGCGTTGTGGTTCAGCAAAGCACTGTGCTGGTCTTCCTCCTTCCCCTGCATCTTCTTTCTCTCTGTTGGCCTCACCTCTCCTCTCCTTCCCACACACAGTTTGGCTCGCTATTCATCTCACCCTTTGCATCTTAACTTAGACCTCACTTCCTCTCCCAAGGCAGCTCCCCAACAACCCAGAACTAGGGGAGGTGCCCCTTAGATGTGACTGCATAGCATTGCTAGGTTCCTGAAACATTCACCTTGTGTGCTCAAACACTCAAAACAGTAAATGTCTTCAGTGGTCGCTACATGCGAGGCATAGACCATGTCATATACTCATTAGCAAAGTTCCATGAGGTAGCCTCGTCCTTACCCTTTTTACAGACATGGAAACTGAGTCTTAGAAGAGTTCATTTGCTCAAGGTCACAACGCTAGGAAGGGGGCTGAAATTCAAATTCAATCATACTCCAGAGCTCTTGCTTCTAACTACTGTGCCATTCTGCCTCCCAAATATTTTTGAAAAATATATTGTTTGATATTTTTTGATAAACTTGAACAAAATAGGTTTACCCACATCTTACCTTTGTGGGCCCCAGTCTCTGGTTTTTAAAAGCCATTTGGGGGTCAGAGTCAGAAACAAGAAGTTCTATGCCAGAATGATTCAAAACAGGACTTATTTATTGAATAGATGCCTACATGTAATACAAAAGTAAAAGTTACAAAGGGGAAATAGCGCAAAGTAAGATTCCCCCCACTCAGAGCCACCTAGTTCCCTTTTCCTGAGGTAACTATCGAGATCTAATTTATCATGAGAAGTAGACCGACGGTTCTATTTTGTAAACTATGATCCCAACCCAGTAATGGATCGATTTAGTGGGTTCTGACCAGCATTTGTTTTTTTAATTTAAAAAAGCTTTCTGAAGGGCTCATGTTTCACACAGCGTGTGTTTCAGTTTTACACGGCATAAATGTACATCTGAGTCATAGAGTATAAAATGAGATTTTACACTTCTCACCACGGAGTGATGTTCAAAGATATTTGAAAGCTACCAAACTGGTGTGCACAGAAGTTGGAAATTATGAAGGACACTTCCATGGAGAGCCTTGTCCCCATACCTCATGAGTCCTTTGGAACTCAGCAAACCTAAATGATCCTATAAAGCAGAAATCTGGCCCCATCAGATCCCTCCAGGGACTCCCATCTGACTAAGAGTAAAAACCGTGAGACAACATGTAATAGAGTGGAAGCTGTGGTAGCCAATAGGTTCTCCAACCACAGCCAGTCATCAGGCAGATTCTGAAAGGTTGGTTTGTACCCTGTACACCTGGGAGGCAGCCCTGTATGTGTCCTCTAGGGTGACTTGCCAGTTTGACATGTGGTTGGTATAACTGTGCCTTTGTGTGTTTACCAGGTGAAAAGAGAGCACAGGCAGAAGGAAGTGGAGGAGCAAAACCACTGGGGCTTGCAAGGGCTCCGGGCACAACAGCTACCAACAGTCACCAAGGCACAACCTGAGAGGTCAGATGCCCAGGAGGGCATGGCCGGAGGTCAGGCTGGACAGGCAGGTTCCGGTTGTGAAGATGTATACCATTAAGAAGTTTGCACTTTATTCTGTAGGCAACTGGGTTCCTTGACAGTTGGAAAGCAGAGAAATGACACAATCAGGTAACTCTGAAAGCAATATCAAAGAAGGATCGGAGGAGAGGAGGCTCTATAATTAGGGAGGCTACTTATGAGGCTATTATGCATGTCCAGGTTCAGAGGTCACAAGAGCCAAGACCAACATGTGGCTGTGGAGATGGAGAGGAAGCCCTGTGGGATGGTTTGAAGAGAGGACCAGTTGGAAATGTGGGTGTGGATGTTACATAACAAGGTTGGATAGTCAGGCATGAGAGTTATATGGGTCCTGTTGAAGTCATGGAAGAAAATAAGAACACCTAACTTGAGTAATGGATCATTTAGAAAATCTGATGAAAGCAAGTGTTGTGGTTTCAGAGGCTTCACAGATACTCACTAAAAGCCCACGGACATGTTAGGAATGCCTGCTTGAAAAGAGAAAGAATGCTCGAGTCCCAAGGAATGACCTCACCCGAGGACTGAGCAGAGGAAGACAGTGGCCCCAGCCCTTCGTCATACTGCTGCAGAGATGCTGACTACTGCCCGTCAAAGAAGCCGGGGCAGCAGAAGAGAGGGTAGGAGGAGAGAACCAGAGAAAAGAAGGAAAACTTTGTTCTTGAGGTCAGAGGTGCCCCAGACACCAGGGAGACTAACCTCATGGCAGAAAATGAAGACATGGAGCCATCTTCTCATTTTTTAGATGTTTGAAAAAGACAAATTGCTTAGGTAAGAACAGCCAGAGAGCTTCATCAAAGAGCTCAGGTGGGTCCAGAAACAGATTCAGGTGCAAGTGGAATCCAGCACTCTCAGGAAGCCAGAAAGGAAGAAGCTTCCCAGAAAGAAGCAGCCCTCTTTCTTTGGAAAACTCAGTGAGACCCATTTCTTGAATGAAATAATAACAAATATTTTCTATACTTATATGTGTATATATATATATATATATATACACACACACATATACAAGGACAGCAGGTGTATAGGTGTGTACAACTGCCATGTGTGTTTAGTATTGTGTGTATACACCAAATAGCTATCTACCTATATATATTAACACATATTTGCATACATAAAGGTGCATGTTTATCCATTTGGCATATATACATATGCATATATAGTACACGTCCACAAGAGTGTCATGATTCAATATTTATTAAACATCCACATGCCTCTTCTATATATATATATGGCATGACCAAGGACTTGATTCTATTACCCAATGTTCGTAAGGATACTGGGGAAATTTCTTCTGGTCTCAGTACCAAGAAGAGATGATGTTCTGTTGAGCAATCTTTTTTTTTTTTTTGTCTTGCATGTGACAGGAATAGAATTTCAGACAAAGCCTCCCTTTTGAACATGACTGCTAGAAATCTGGGATACAAATTTTGGTTCCATGTGTAGCAAGTGTATTGGACTTTATTGGTTGTATTTTTAAAAAAAAGACTTTCATTTCTGGCTCCATTTTTTGTGCCTTATTTTTCACTTTTTATTTCACAACACTTCTTTTTGTAGGTTATGTACCTTTGTAAATTACCTTTAATTCTTTTTTAAAGATATAAATGTGAGGAAATATATAAATGAAATCAGAGGGAGGCTTTAAGGCCCAGAACATTATGGGTGGGAAGAGACCTATTATTGTGGCTGGAGTTGTGGCATGTTATGATGATAATGGGTGTGTTACTAGGACACCCAGCAGCTACTACAGGAGTTGGACAGATCCCAGCTCAGGTCATGGTTCTCCCTGCTGTTTACTAGTTGGGCAATAGGAAGGCATATTATTCTCTAAACCTGAATTTTCTCATCTCTAAAATGACCTGTTGGTATCTGGGGAAGATGGCTTAAATGAGGCACTGTGTTAGAAAGCCCTTAGCACACGCACTCAGTTAACATGAGCAATTGTCAACCATCACTGTCTTTCGGACAAGCAGGGATAGGCCACCATCCCTGGCCAGGTGGGCTGTAAGAAAGTTCTCCCCACCCCTCCCTGTGCCTGTCCTCTCCCCACATCTCCCACACCCACAGATGCCAGGCAGCTGTCTCTTGCCCCATATGGATCACCCCTCGGGAGCGCACCTCCACACCAACGCCTCTTGCAGGGTGCTGGGCAGGGATCTGCAACCCAGGCTTGCAGATTGCTACCAAGAAGTCACCTGAAGGCGTGGGCTAAGGCAAATCCACAACTGTGTATCAGTTGCTTCCCCTGCCCTGAGCTCGGGGCTGTGCTATATACAAGAGAGGCCTACGAGGGGACAAAGCGGGGTCCGCAGGAGCCAGGCCTGAAATGCTGGCCGACGGGCGGGGTGGGGGTCGCATTCCCTCGGACTCCCAAATCCTCTCCAGGCGTGGATTTGGGGGGACCCAGTGCGTCTGGAGCCTCCGCTCCCCTCCGGCTCCCCTTCGGCCTGGGAGAGTGTGGATAAAATGAGAGTTCCTGTGGCCAGGATTCTCACCTGGCCCTGATTGACTAGCTCATTGCACACCTGTGGGCAATACATGGCTGTTGACTCTATATAAAGAGCTCCGCCCAGTGCTCTGAGTGGGACAGGGTGGTATGGCTGCAAGGTTGTAGGAGAGCAGAGCAGAGGCTGGAGTGGTGACAGTGCCTAGGACAGAGGCCCGGAGGACGGCTGTGCGGGACTGTGCAGAGGGGCCCAGAGGACGGCTGTGCGGACAGAGGGGCCCAGAGGCAGAGACCGGCTTGCTGCATGCAGACTCGCTCTGCATGAATGGGATTTTAGTGACTGCCCTGCCACCTGGAAATAAAGTTGGGTACAACCCTTTCACCCCAAGAACGTTTTGCTGTCAATTTCTTTGGTCACATTGAATCCACAGAGAACTCGCCCGGGGCTGAAACCCAGTGGCAAGACAGGGAGGTAGGCGGCAGCGGGAGAGGCGGGAGGCGCGGGAGGCGCGGGCCCCTGGGAGCCACCGAGTCGGGGCCAGTTTGGGGCAGAGCTGCCGGGCGCCGCACACTTCCTACCGCCGACCGGCTCGGCGCGTGTCAGGTGGTGGGGCGAGCGGCGTGCGCGCGCGCCAGGCGGAGGCGAGGGGGCGCGCTCGCCCAAAGTTTGAGCCTGCGGGTGCGCCTCGCGCGGGCTCGCCGGGCTCGGAGAGCGGCGGGGGGCGGCCCGGGCGCGGGGGCCCGGCAGGCGGCAGCGGCGGCGGCGGTGATGCGCCGCGCCCCGCCGAGCCCGTCCCGCCGCGCTAGGTGAGGCGGCGGCCGTAGGAGCGCGGGCCGCGGCCATGGGCACCCTGGGCAAGGCGAGAGAGGCTCCGCGGTGAGTAGGCGCCCAGGCCCTCGGAGCGTGTTTCCCGTCCTGGGGCGAGGGCGCGGCGCGGGCAGCCCCCGGGACCCGCGGGGAGGGGGTGGGGGGTGCAGCACGGACGCCGCCTCCTACGCGAACTTGTCGGTGCCGGGGGCGGGCGGCTGCGGGCCGGGGTCTCCGCTGCCGTCCGGGAAGACGGGCGCGAGGGACCGCCGCGCCGGGGAAGAGGAGGAGGAAGCTGGGTCATGCGGGCGGAGGCCAGAGGTCACCCGGCGAGCGCTCCAGCTGCGCTGACCCTCTTCTCCCCCGGCCCGCCTGCCCCACGCCCCTGGGACTCCCACTCGCGGACTTTCCGCGCCACCCGCACCTGCTAAAGGCGCAGGACTCCGGCAGCGCCACCTGGCGGCCGATCCCGGCCTTGAAGCTCGCGGGCCGGGCCCCGAAAGGCCAGCTGCGTTTGCAGAGAACAAGCAGAGGTCAGCGAACCATATAACCTTGCAGAAACCTGTGCTCCCTCCGCCCCACTGTGACTCTAGAGAGAGATTTCAGGAAGGTCTTGAAAATGAAGGAAGAGCGACAGTCAGTGAAATGGTCCTTGGCAGGAGAAGGAGGCCTGGAGGAATCACAGAGAACCTTGAGTTTGTCCCCCAAACAAGCCAAACAAACCTGCCTATAATGAAGCGTTTTATAAATCCTTACCTACACCATTTCACCACAAGTGATAGAATGACTTCAAGGTCTGTCACAAAGCAGCCAGTCAAGAGACGGCACAGCAAAAGAGCAGAGTTTCCTAGTTATGGTGCAAATAACCCCCCTCTTCTGAGGCCTCTCAGATCGCAGGTTGGATTTTAGCAGTTTGTCTTCTCCCTGGTTTCTCATGCCCCAGCCCTGAGTCTCTCTGGCCTCCCTACTTCCCAGATTGCATCTCTCACCTTGCCTTTTTTCCACCAACTCTAACCACTCCTTTCACATTCAGTCTTTCTACTTCATGTACCCCAGTCCCTCCTACTTCTGGGAAGTTTTTACCTCTGAGAATCACCTTGTGAACCCAAGTGGTCTCCCCTACTGGTGAAATATCACTAGAATTAGAACCGAGGCAGTTTGCAGAGTCCTTAAGGCAGAGTCCACCCACTGAGTGAGAAAATGGATTTTCCTTGGATCCACCAGTTGAGAGACTGAGGTCGACACCTCCTGCCTGGCCCTAGTGGGAAGAGCTGTGTGTGGAAGTGGAGACAGCTGCCACTTGCGGCTGCCTTTTCCCTAGGGGCTGGGGAGAAGTAGTGTAGAAGGCTGACAGAGAAAGACTTCTACTGAGAAGCATCTTTTTTTTCCCATCTTTCCCAGCTGTGCCATGGGCAGAGGTCTTAATGGTGAAAAGGTACCAGCTAAGGCACAAAGCCAGGTAATTCCAACGCTGGACCGTCAGCGCCGGGTTTACAGTTGTCAGTGCTTCTGGAAGGGAAGGGAGCTGGGCTGGCGTGCACGGCATGGGACACAGGAGGCCTGGCTTCTATGTGCCTCTGCACCAGTGGCCAGTCGTGTTGCCTTTTTGAGCCTGGCCCTCCTCATCTACAAGGTCTCGGAAAACGGCCTCGAGGAGCCCACCCAGCTCTGGGGTGTGAG